>JABUQX010004627.1:0-35000 GCA_015478945.1 Trachelipus rathkii
ATCATCTATCACAATTAGAATCTTTATTCGTTATTAATTTTGATTATATAAATTTTGTGGTTATTAAAAAAAATAAAATAAAATATTTAAAAAAATTTTTTTTTTTACACAGATGCTAGTCCTTTCTACTCTTGTGGAACAAAAAAATATTGCCTTTTTGTCAAACTTTAAAAAAAAAAAAAAATTCCTAGTAGTTTCCATAATTTTGTAAATATTCTTTCGAAAATCTTGGCACAAGTTGTTAAGAGTAAATTTTCTTTCATTATCACCTTTTCTTTGCTAAAAGCTAAATTTCCTTTTGTCTATTTGTACTTTTAGTTTCGTTACTTTTCATTCATACCCTTGTAAACGGTTGGAATAATAATTGTACTACCGTTAAAATGACCTCATTTTAACGGCAGTGAAGTGACCTTTTAATACTTGTTTCTTTTTATGTAATTATATTGAAACTTTTTATCACATTATATGGCACTTCAAAAGTTATTTTCTATTATTTATTTTTATTTTTTTTACATTTTAGAATTCCTTGGTTGCTTCCTATCTATCATATTGCGACTATTACCGACCAAAGTATTTCCTTCTAGAAAATGTAAGAAATTTTGTTTCGTATAAATGTTCGATGGTACTAAAGTTAACTCTACGAGTATTGATCAAAATGGGATACCAGTGCACTGTTGGAGTCCTTCAAGCAGGAAATTATGGAGTTCCCCAGACAAGGAGAAGGTAAGTTTTAAAGTGGCTTGTATTTATTGATATTTTTATTTCTAGTAGAATTATATAAATATTACATTTGATCTTGATAATTAAACTTCTTTTTAATTAACGTCATTTTCTTTTGATATAGAGCAATCATTTTAGCTGCTGCTCCTGGTGAAGTTTTACCCTTATTCCCAGAACCTCTTACAACCTTTTCTCCAAGAGCTTCACAGCTTAGCATAGCAGTTGATAGTAAGAAGGTTGTTATTCTCGTTATATATATATATATATATATATATATATATATATATATATATATATATATATATTTATATAAATATCTATTATAATATATATATAGAGAGTTACTAAATTACACGAGTATTGTATATTTAAAATATATATAATTATATAATATATATTATATCTCGAGTTTAAATATTTAGGATATATGTTGGATGAAAAGGGAACGGATTGTTGCATAGTGTTGTAGGAAGTTGTGAATGGCAGGAAGGTGGCTGGTGCAATTAAACTTGGTGGATGTAAAGGATTTAAGTTTTGAGTGGCTAGGGTCTTACATTAGGGTATGTTGTTACCTGTGTTTAATATATAATAGTGAGACTATGGCTGGAATAAGGAGCTATAGATCTATGAGAGTAACAATGTGATTAGATGGGACAGTCTTGGCGTGTTAGGTGTGAGAAGAATTTGATAAAATAAGGAATTGAACGTTAAATCATTATCTGGTGTGTGAAGAAGGGATAAATGAGAGAATAAATGACAAGTACCCTGTAGTAGATAGTTTAGTCCATAGGTGGAAAGAACTGAAACAATGGGGATGATAGTCGGTTTGGTTAAGAGGGATGTATAATGGTGATGTTTTGGGAATCGTACTCGAAGGGAACGAAGAAAAAGTGGGATTTGAAGTCAGTCTAATGAATGCTGAAGAGAGTAAGGTTAGTTTGACTGCAGAGCGGTAAGAAAGGTGCAATAATAGGAAGTGAAATGGGGGTTTGTGAGGGGATATGTGTGGCCCACCTGGGAACATCAGGGTGAACTCACACTAATTTTAAAAACATATGATTTATTTTTTAGATTACCCAAAGCTCTCACTATGCCTTATAAACTTATATATATGATAATTATATATATATATATATATATATATATATATATATATATATATATATATATAATATATTATACTATATATATATTTATAATATATATATATATATAACCGTATATATTATCTAGGCATATATATATAATATTATATATATTTATATACTTCGGAATGTCGAAGTTGTCAGGATGGCCACACCACTGCTTCCAGAACCGGCTGCCGCCACCGGGTGGTTCCACAGGGTCGAGGAGAGGATGTGATATAAAGAAGTTGGCTGCGGGGGCGTCGAGAGACTTGGGCACTCAGAAGGAGGTGCTTCTATGGTATCTGAGAATTGTGACATCCTGGGTGCAAGTGGGGAAGGTGACCTTGTCTAATCTTAAATTGCTAAGTTTATGTTTGATGAGATTTTGTGGCATGACTCTGAGTCTGCCTTCGGGCGAGGTCCATTTTGACCTCTTCTGGACAGCGTTTCTTCTCTAGGGAAAGTTTTCAAAGTGGTTGTTTAAATAATATTTTAGTATGTGTGGGGCGGTTTTTGTAGTCAAGTTTTGTTTCGTTAGGTGCTGTGGTTATGGATAACCCATGTGAATCCATTGACCTAAGTTGGGAGGGGGCGGGGAATTATTTTGTAAGTGTTGTAATGAAATTGAGCTGGTGAAGAAGGGGGGGGATTAGTCTTTGGTCGAGGGGTGATTTGGAGAGAATGTGGTGACCAAGGGGTGGGTTGGGTTTGCGGGTTTCGTGATAGAATTCGAGTCCCACCATCGTCCATCGGATGTGTGGAAATGGAGGAAGTGGAGGATTTGATCGTATAGATGTTGGATTGGGGTGGTTTTTAGTGCAACCTGTGGATAATTCTGAGGGCTGTATTTTTGAAGATTTGTAATTTATTTGTGGTTGATTTTGAGAGTGCTGGCAACCATGGCTGGGGAGCGCGTAGTTTAAGTTTGTTCTAAAGAAAAAAAAAGTGTTTTATTAGATTCTAGTGGGGAGTGTGTGTTTCCTGTCGCTGAATTGTGTTGGGAAAGGGTTTTCGCTGAGTGTTTAGTTTTCGTTGAGTGTGGAAGTGATTTGGTCGATGTGGGGGGAAAACGTCCTGTGGGTTTCGTAGGTAAGTCCTAGTATTTTGGGTTTGTTTAAAAGAAGGGGTTGTTCAGTGTAATTATGGGATGGGGGGAGGATTGATGAAGGGTTAGTGGTAAAAGGGTGATATAGGGACTTAAGGGGGGATGGCGGTCATTCTGTGAGATTAACTAATTTTCTAATAAATGTATGGATATTCTTGGGTATGTTGTGTGTGGCTGTGTTTACGTCTGGGTGTTGGGAAATAAGCGGCTGATGTCGCTGCATAAGTAATAAGTTTGGTGAGTGGTGGATTGGGGTGGGCAGATCTGCAGTCGGAAAGGTTCATAAAATGGACGAGAGAATGCTCCCTGGGGAAGCCGTTTTGTTAATTTGATAAATGGGAGAAGGTTGTTTTTTGTATAAGACTTTTGCAAAACGGTTGGTGGGGAATCTTGAAAGCATTTTTTGTCATTATTTTTGAGGGGAATGGAGGATTTTTTTGAATAAAGATGTGTGTGGGGACGGTGTAAATGCTTTGTTTGTCTTATTGCTCGTGAGTAAGATCGTGTGGGAAGTGATTGGTTGTAAGCCATATGATGGTTGTGCGAGGGCAGGTGAGGCTGTGGTTGTAGATGGTGCTTTTAAATCCGTGTTGGAAGTCAGGGAAGGGAATAGTTTGGGAAATTTTATTTAATATTTTTTCTCTAGCAATTTACTGATGGAGCAAAGCAGAGTAATTGGGCGATAGGAGGAGGGAGAATTGGGGTTCTTTTTTTGGTTTTGAGTTTAAGGATTATGTATGCTTGTTTCCAGATTTGGGTAATGTAGTTGAAGTTGCCAAGATTTATTGAAGATGTTTGTGATTAGGAGGATTGCGTTATCTCCAAGGTGTTTTATGTGCAGGGTTAGATATGGAGTCTGGGCCTGATGCCGTTGAATTTTTTAGGGTTTTAATGGTTTCTGTTATCATGATTGGTGGGAATGGGGTAGGAGGGTGTGGTCTAATTGAGTTTTCTTGGCTTGTCTTTTTTGGTTTCTCTATTATCGGGTGTGTAGTTTACCGGAGAATGTAGCTGTATGTTCATGTCTCGCGTTGGATACTATGTCTTGACTTGTGTCTTTTGCGAAGTGTATGGGAGGTTTTTCTTCTGGTGAAATGTGCGGGGCTCCCTGTTCCTCTCCTTTACTATATCCTTCATGTATATACGGGTAAATGTGGGGGGTTTAGTTTGCTGTTTAGAGTAATTCTGTTTTGCTTAGATGTTTGATCTAGACTCTAATTTAATTAGACGTATGCTTTGTGCAGAGAAGGGGATAGTATAGATGTGTATATTTGAGCAGAGGAAATTTTATGATATAGTTGATACTTTGGTATGGTTATAAACTCGAATTGTGATGATAAATGCAAGATATATGGATGTATTTTAAGTTTGTTATTAGCGTATATGCTATATTCGTTGAGGTTGTTATTTAATGTGCTGAGTTCTATCCAGAGGGAATTTTTCTACGACTTGTTAAATTGAGTTATGGCCTGAGGATGGGGATTGTGAATAATTGATTTATCTGAGTGTCTATTATTGAATATACGGTGACAGTCTTGCAGATTTGATGATTCGTAACTTGATTAAAGATGAAAGGAATAGAAAGATGAAGGAGAAAACTTCGTTAGAATACTCCAAGTTGAGTTTCGCACTTTGGGACTTGATGTGAGACTACTATACGACTAGTATTTATGTAAAGTTATTCGCAGTGCAGGCACCATAGTTTTATTGCTTTAATTACCGTAATTAGGAAAAAATAAGATACTTTTATTTTTGGGGGGATTGTGGCGAGGGGAATTGCTAGTAGAATATATCGAAAAGTATATTATGGAAAGGTGGTACGTATCTGTATGGTCAGGGAATTGGTGTACACTGTTAGTAAGTGGTGTAGGGAGGGGGAGACAGAAATGTGGAACGTCGGGAAAATTAGAAGTTGATCCCTTAAAACTATTGGGGAGTTGGTATTTACTGAAGATTGGGAGTGTTTTTTTGAAATTTTTTATATGGTATATTTTAGGTCTAATCTGTGGGGTCAGTATTAAGGTGTGCGTCGCGGGGGGCAGAGGTATAGATTCTTTAATTACTTACGCTGTGTGCCTTTGAGATCTTTAGAAAGTCTTGCACTGAGCATATAGATTCTGGGGTTACTTGGATATTAGGTCGTTAGTCGGGGCTGGTGAGGTTTACTATTGGGTGGAGGGGTTGGGGAATGTAGTGCTGGCGAATTAAAGCATTTCGAAGGAATATTATACTGTTGAGGTGGTCCTTGTTCGGGAGGATGGATTCAGAATTGAGAGTTATTATAGCGTTTGGTATTATAGTGAGGTGTCTCGATAGTTCTGTGTTGGTAAGTTAATGTTGTATTGGATCAGTGTTGGGGCGGAGCTGGGAGGTGGGGCATGTAGAATGGCTTCAATGAGATGGACCATAATATAGTAACTATATTGACGGCTAAATACTATTACTTTATTTTAGCTGAGCTAATTTCGGCGGGGAGCGAAATATTAAGTATATATTATATTATATCTCTTCTACTTTTCTATTTACTTATATTTATATTTGGTAATTCGATATATTCGATATATATATATATATTGATATTAGTGAGACAATATATACGCTTTATACTATTATTATATACGAATATTACTTAACTATTTTTAGTTTTTTAAGTTCATATGTTAAAAATTTAGCAGAAAAATTTTCTTACTACACACGTGGGCCCGAGATCTTTTCGTGGCAGCCTAATTGGTGGGAATAAATAAACTTATTATATATCCACTACAATATAATGATTATAAAGCAAAATAAAATAATAATAATTATATTTTCTTTTATTTTAATGTTATAAAATAATTTAACGTTAATATATATATATAATATATATATAATTATATTGTAGTAAATAAAGTACCTATATCATTATATACTATAGCTTGAGTGCTGTTATGGTTATTACCTCTCACGGTTAGTATATGTGAACGGCTCTGTGGCGTAGAGTTAATAGCGACTGTTCATGTGATGAGGCGCTGGTGTCTGTCTGTCAGTATCAGTCTGAATTGACTCTTCTGTGTTCAAGAATACAAACTACTTTGAACACGTTTGTGGCGCTGTGGTTTAGAATAACGCGCCTGGTTCCTTAATAGTTCGCTTACTGAGTCCCCGATATGTTTGGCCTTTCTGAAAAAGGGTAGCTGTCAAGCACGTTAAAGACAGTAGGAATGTTTATAGTTATATGGTCTATTTAGTCATATATTACCGTGATATACCTATATATTGACTGATATACTTCTCCTATAGTATATAGTATAGTGCGCCCTACCTATATTATAATATATATATATATATAGTATATTATATATATTATATATATCTAGATAATATATATTATTACTATATTTTTTTTTCTTAGTATTCTCAAATTGCAGATGGATCCATCTTCAGCGCATTCACAAAATAAGCT
The DNA here is from genome assembly GCA_015478945.1 of Trachelipus rathkii. Lineage (NCBI taxonomy): Eukaryota > Metazoa > Arthropoda > Malacostraca > Isopoda > Trachelipodidae > Trachelipus > Trachelipus rathkii. The sequence goes on from JABUQX010004627.1 coordinate 6,395, forward strand.
ATTTTTTGTTGATATTCCAGAAAATTGCGTTTTTTCAGTGCTCGCCTTCCAATGCCACTGAAGCCAGAGTCAATTTTCAACGACTGTAACGGCAACTTTAGTAAATATATATATATCATATGTGTTTGGCTTTAATTGAAGTATATTGCTAGTTGTGCTGTATTTGTTATATATATATCCAATATCACACTTACTATATTTATCTTAATTAATGTGTGGTATGTTTAGCTCTAACATCATGTAAAAGTATACCTTTATTTGACTAGTTTAACTGTATATATATATATAAATGTAATAGAGAAGATAATATTAATAAAATTAATATATACTAATAACATATATATATATAGTAATTTTATTATATTACACTATATACGTCTTAAAGGATATACTAGACACAATATGTATAGCCATAACTATTGATATCCACTCCATATATCACCCATACTATATATATAGTAGTGCCTAGCATTATTATTGTATTAATTCCATATAATGGAATGAACCCTAAAAACGACACGAGTTGTATTCATTCATATTATACAATAATGTATTATTAGTATTATACTAAATCTTAATTATAATATTAAATGTAATCTGACCCATCTCTTTCACAATGACGGGGGTCAAGTGGATGACATAAGCTGGGACAAGCAAGAGTAGTAGAAGAATAGACGAAATCCGAATACGCATAAATGAAAACCTACATCTTACTTTACCCCTTTTATACTTTTTCGTGAGGAAAACTTAATCGTCGCAAGTCTACTGAGAAAATCCACCTAGATAAATATTTCTACCAGCGCGGTTATATATTCAATTGCAAGGAGTGGACACACTATGATGGGACATGAGTATGGCACAAACTCTAACTGAGACAAAAAATCAAATATACTTTGCCAGATTTAGCCCTTTCTCCTATTACATTCAGAAAAAAAGCTCTTTGCATATCATCTCTATCTGCCACGAAAACTTCTTGGACTCTATAATTCTCTTCATTCGCAAACAACATTGTTGTCTTTTACTGACTCGGAACCCACTTTTTCTTCGGTCTCCCAGCCGTATATATCCAATAGCACTGCACTAGCAACCTATAAATAGCAATCAGCTTTACTATATTAACGCGCACTATTCATCCCATTCAAACTCATCTTCGCTAATGACTACAGTGACCAAACTAGCGAAAACTCACACAGGTACTCCATATCAGCTTGTATTCATCCTATTGTTAATTCTACCATATTTTCTACTCTGTATTGCGAAAGAACACAAAATTCGCACTATAGTGTTGATTTCATAAATATTTATACTCTTAATTTCTTGAAACTACACACTGATAGAATTGTCACATATTTACGAACACATTGTACTTTAGATCTATCCTTCTTATTCCAGACATAGTCTCACAAATAACTTATTAAACTTTTTTACATATAAAAATAACAAATTTATTTTAAAAAAAAACATAGGTACAACAAACTTGATGTAAGATCCCTGCGACATCTAATAGATCTTATAGTTCACCTTTAATCCACAATCTAGATTTATAATAATGCACCAGACATCTTATTCCTATAGCCATTCTAACTAATAACTTTCCTATACTATTACCATATATACATATACTTCTGCTAGTCATCCGTTTTATAATAGGAAAAAAAAGGGATTCAGAATTCTATTATATTTATAAACATCGGTATATTAAATATGTTCCAGTTTTCACAATAGCTAAGAACATGGAACCCTTTAGGCATCACCAGTACGAGATTCGTGTCCCTTCCCATCGTGCAGGTAACCTACCAATCCAGCTGTACTGGTTTAATCTAGCATTATATGACTGCCTTCTAAACTGCCATCGTCCCCCCAAGTCCCATATCTCTTTTCAAACTCTCTTCAATGCAGTACATCAAATAGCCTAGAATCATGCCCCGCATATAAGGAGCAGAGGCATCCTCGCTTATCTTTCTACTCACACCCTTTCCCTAACGACCCATTTGGGCCACCCTCTTCATAAATCTCGTTCATCCACGATCATAATATCATACTCATACATCGATTAAATAACCAGTGATAAGAGGCACATCTATGGCAGGCTGCTCGCACTATGCTTAAGTGAGACTGTATAATACTCCAATCACTTGACTCTCGAATGTCATTTTTTCCTGACAGCTTGAGACACTCATCACACACACACACCAAGGAACAATATCACCTTCACTACTGCGATGAATCACGCTATACCTCTGGAATCGTTCGGGAGCTTGTGTAAGAGTGTCAAATAATGTGAGTCGCACGGAGTGATGGTTTTCAATCATTGAAGTAGCTGTCTAGTATGACGATGTTAGGCGCGTATGTAAGTAATGAGGGTGATATAATAATCATGAGAAGTATGAATTGTGTGCTGCTAATTAGATGTGTGATAGTATTGAGGATAGGTGTAATAATATTTCCCAATGAATATTGAATGATTAGAGGTTTAGATAAATTATCATTCTATGAAGGAGGTTGTGAATAAGGTTGATGAGAGGATTGGTATGATTTAAGGGCTTATGGGCAGGGCGGTGTTGTGTAAAAGTAAGGCCGGTTGTTTGTATAAATAAATGCAGCTGGAGTTGGAGGGAGAGCATGATGTTCGCAGCTGGTCTGGGTGGTTGGTTCGAGGAAGTTCTCATCTGCGTTGGGCCACCAACTTTTACATCATTTCGCTAACATATTGGTGAGCAATATACTTGAATACAGTATCGTTCAAGTAAATATACTTTAAGACTATATGTAATGAATTACGCATCAATTTGAGGAAGCTGTGCGTAATAGGAAAGTAGTGAATGTGGTAATATCGTTGATTGTAAGCATATCTAAATTCTATTGTTAATTGCCAATGAACCTTAAGAGTTTTTATAGTGCCTTTCTAAGGGATTCTAGCATGAGGGTATGTTGTTAACTTGGAGTTTGTTAATTTACAGTAGTGAAACTATGGTGTATGTGTATGTGATATTATGTGTATAGATCTGAGTATTAATTTTCTGATTTCATAGATTTTCATCTTTTTAGGTGTGTAGTTGTAGAATGACTTGATATAATGTGAAGAATACGTGTAGAGCAAGAGTTGATGGTAGGTGGAAGAATCTGCGAAAATGCGAGTGTAATTATAATGGTATTGTATATATTGATTGTAGTGAGGATAGTCGGTTGGTTAAGCCGACGTATAGGTCGAGCTTACTGTGTCAAGCGGCCTGATAACTGTGTGAGACCCGAATGAACAAATTTGACTTATGTCACGCATAGGCGAATTCTGAAGGTAGATATTGTGGATGTATTTTCAGAGGTCTGAGATGTTCTGAGTATGTGAGTGATCAGCGGGGAGCATTCTGCTGAGGGAGCATGTTGTTTTGGAGGCCCAGAAATGATCCTACATTGAAATTGAGAAATTTCACTGGTGGGTCCGTCCTACGGGGGTTGCTAAACTCCCGACACCCTAAGGTGATTTTTCTGACGTGAACGTCGGCTTCGTCATTCTACTGGTATCGAGGGAACGGGCTGGGGTACCTTCTCGCTTGCTCTATTCTATTCTCGTGCGTATTACGCCTTCTCACCTGTCCATGCGGGGAAAATGGAAAGTAAGAATTAGAAGAAGAAGGATATATTTATAGTCATTCTTATATTATATATATATACGGTATATTAGTATATACTATAGAGCTCATTGCTCATAGAGGATAATTTATAGTAGGTTGTGACTGCTACTTATATATAATACTACTATATAATATATATATTAGGTATATATATAACTATATTATATATATATATATATATATATATATAATATATATTATATATATTATATATAATACTATATATATACTATATAATATATATATATATTATATATTATATATATATATATATATATATTATATATATATATATAATATTATTAGATAGAGGAAAACAATTACAGCGTTACTTAGAGATCATAATGTATAAGATATGTTCCTTTAGTAGATCAAGAAGTGGAAACATATTCCTAACGGCACCTGCCTCGACTGGAGGTCTTCCTAAGTATATGATATTGGTTTAAATGGAATATTCGAAAGTATGGGGTAAAGCTATTCTTATTACAATTGTAATTGGTTTTCGTTTCCTTTTGGAAGGCGTTTTCATGGGGATCCCATTGGTGAGGCGGGTTTAATATGATTTACCAATAGCTCAGATGATATAATTCAGAGGGCGGAAATAATTTGAGGTGTAGAGATGTACTGGTAAAAATTTACATCAAAAATTTTTCTCACAAATCTACCATCCATAGTGTAAAAATTGTGGTTGTAAAGTTGCAGTTGTAGTCATCGGATTGTCTCATTTTAAGGTGGTATCGGAGTTAGACAGTTTGAGGACCAACTCCACATTCCTAGTAACAATATTATCGTGCACAGAAATAACAAATACCATTTATTCATCTGTACAGACAGATCTTTCAAGTGCCACTTCTAGCTGTCGAAACATTAAGATGCTCTTAAAATAATATTTAAAACTCACAGAAAAGGGAAGATGTTTGTAGTCATTTCTAGAAGCACCCTTATCAGTATATGAATTGTTCGCTACTTTAATTGGCATTGTTTTCAGAAGGAAAAAAATTGTGGCGCTTCAACGAACTTAAATTCTGCATATAGAAGCATTAGAATATATTAGATGTTATATCATGTCTTTAAAATAGTCGTCATGAATCCGGATGCTTTCAACATTTAGATTCTGGATTACACTCGACCAAGGCTTGTTTTAAATAGTTGTCTGCCTACTAATGTTTCAACACCTGTAGCCGTTGCCCAACGTGTTCGACGAAATAAATTTATAAATTACTAAGAATAAATTATTTTTTTTTCACGCGTACATCTATGAGACACAAATGGTAATGTAAAGCAAGGGAATGAAAAGCAAAGTAGGGTAATAAAAAGCAAGGTATATAAGGTAAAGCAAGACACCCAAAAAATACACATGGAGAGAGTTTGTAGTAAATAGAAATATTAATTTCTGAAAATATAATTTTTTCCAAAATTGTAGGTTTTATGGTTAAAGAAAAGACGCGTACAAATAAATAGTAATTATTCTTGCTGAAAGATGAACTCAAATATTACTCAAAGAGACGGGCGATTGGAAAGGGAACTAAACCTACGACGACTCACTGAAATGCAACGAATATTTTTTTTCCCCTTTACAAAACCAAAAACATCTAGAACATATAACAGTCACTCAAAAATACAAGGCGTTGGTTTATCATTGGATTTGCCAGACCAAAGAAGATCAATTTACAAATATAAACCACAGATCAACAGTGCTGTATGCATCTTTTTTATGTGGGAGAGAGAAAGCTTTTGGAGTGCTTTCAGTGAATTAGTAATACCATATATTTAATACTGAAATTTGAACCGTGTGCATGTATGAATAATGCTTCAGTGACATTGATGTTAATAAGTATTGAGGACTATCTGATATTTGACCATGTATCTAATCTTGTGAATACAAATGTGACTTATAGTATTGAACCTTAATCCTCCCATCAGCCAATGCCACATCAGATCTATAACAACGACATTCATTATTAAATATAATTGAGAAATGATTTCTGGTGGTATGATGACAAAAACCTAGTGGGAAAATATATTGGGAAGGTACTCTAAAAAGTTTGTGAAGAGAATGAGATCTGATCTTAACTGCAGTTAAATTGATTTATAATTAAAGGTTTTACTTACGTGATATGAAACTGGGAATACCAAGATTGCGTTACAGTAAAAAAAATGACAAAAGGAAGCAAGAGGTATATATAGTGAAGGTAATCATTATGTGTGTTAAAGTAAAGAATTTAAGTCTGTCACATTATAGTTGGTCGTAAATGGAAGAAAGTAAATGCGTGTTTATACATTTAGTCATGTCTTAGGAGTTCATAGATTAGACATACTTCATATGATTGAAAAAAAGTGCTTTAGGAGCATAAAATGATTTGCTTTAGCGATTGATTACTGTCAGAGGAGAGAAAACAAAGTGTTTTGAGAACCGTTCCAAACAGTAAAGGTGGTGGAACAACTGTCGGAAGCTCCCATGCATTTCATATCCCCCAAGTTAAACAAATTATTAAAGTTTGTTTTCCTTTTAAAACTAAGTACTTTTCGAAATGAATATAGTATGTTTTCCTGTTAAAGCTAAGCACTGTTCGATGTTAATATATATTACATTTTTAAATTTTTTTTTATATAGAGTTTATACACATCATGATAAGAAAAATGGCCGTTCTTCTACTGGAAGGCTTCGAGGTGTATGTTCTTGTGCTTCAGGAGATCTATGCGATCCAATGGATAGGCAGTTCAACACATTAATTCCTTGGTGCTTACCTCATACGGGAAATAGACATAATCACTGGTCAGGTCTTTATGGACGTTTGGAATGGGATGGCTTTTTTTCAACTACCGTTACTAATCCTGAACCAATGGGAAAACAGGTTGGCCGATTTAGTCAGTTTTTTTTTAAATTAATAGATCATTCATTTTTTGAGAATTATTAAAATCCGAACATTAAGGAAGGTAATTTAAAAGCATTTAAAAAATAAAATTTTATTATAAATAAAAAATAAATATTTGAATATAATAAAAATCTAATTACAATAAATAAAAATCAATCTCTTGTAGTTGTATAGGAATTATATTTGTAAAGTCTATATTTAAGACAATTTTTGCAGGGTCGTGTATTACATCCAGAGCAACATCGTGTTGTAAGTGTAAGAGAATGTGCAAGATCTCAAGGCTTCTCGGATACGTATAGATTTCATGGGTCTCTCTTAGAGAAACATAGACAGGTAATTGTGCACATACATTATTTCCGTACCATAGTTCAAGAACCACCAATGCTACTTTTTAACCAAATTGAGCTAGTAAATATTTTTTAAATCGCACGTAACTCGAAGCTTGCACTAAGATACCAGTTTATTTCACTTCCATCTAATTGAACAATATCTTAGAAAATTTCGTAATTTAATTACAAGGTAAATATCTAAATGTTTCTACTTATTTTTCAGATTGGAAATGCTGTTCCTCCACCAATGGCTAAGTCAATTGGATATGAAATAATGAAAGCGATTATATCAAAGGAAACGAAAAAAGAAATTGGGCTTCAAGTCCACGATTAAATGTTTTTAACTTTAGTTTTATACTTTTAAAATGTTAAATATAAATAAATTTTATAATAGTTTTTTTAAAGCTCTTTTTATTATCTTATATCACAGAATCCTTTTCGGTAAAACAATAAAACTAAAATGTCGTCTTTGGCTAACTAATACAAAATGACTGAAGTATTGTATATAAAAAACTAAACTGAAGCATTTGTCATTCTATATTTCCGGCTAATAAACTACTTTCAGAACGGGCCTTATCGTTAATTACATTTTCCCTATTACTATTAATAATCGTGTGCGTCTTTTTGTCAAACTTGTCCCCAAAATAGTTTAGAAATCTATTTGATATTTCTCTTCCATTACCAGCATTTAAATCATCACCTAAATTTTCACTGTCCATCAAAGTTACTTCATCTTTCTGAAAATGAAAAGACCTTTGGGAATTAAGGGTACTTTCATCAATAGTAAAGTCATTATTGCTAGATCTTGGAGACACGTCGTTCTTTACATCTATTAAAAAGGAAATGGCATTAAGTTTAGAAGCACTTAAGGTTGCCTGTACATTTTTCACAAAATCTGGATGGGGCGTTGCTTGTTCAAGTTCTGGCAATTGTTCTCTTGTAGCCCACAAGTATACGTCTAACGTATTTTCCATACAACGAGCTATGAAACGGATAAACGGTCGCGTGTCACCATCATTAGCCAATTGTAGGGTGTCATAGTAATGCAGACGATCTTGTTGTCTGATGATTAGGAGGATATCCAGCTATAAAATACATTTATAATGAAAATTATTATCACCTTCCTTTTCCCAAAGACTGGGGTAAGGCGCGGGACCATGCACCGGGGAAACAAGAAGTAATAGAAGAATGACAACAAGTCGAAAAGAAACCGCCTTCACCGTCCTCTTTATATCCTATTAGTGAAGAATCACGCAGTCAGAAACTCCATCCTAGATAATTCCGGGCTGGCGGGATGGCCCTCACTATGGCCGTCTCGTCAATGTGGGTTCCATACCCTTAGCCCAGGTTGGCCACAACCATACCCCCTCACAAAACCCCGCCAATCACTCCTGTTATCACAATTCTTCCGCCTTTGTCAACTCATTTTCTCCCAGGCCATCCCTTACTGATCAATCCACTTTTCTCGGTCTCCCAGCCGTCCACATGACCAATGAGTTTATTCTATGTTTTCATTTATTCCTAATTTTATTTTTGTTACACCAATACGTTTATTCTCATTTATCAATTCTTCTCAACCATAACCCTAAAATTGTCCATCTGAAAATTTTGTACCTTAAGATCTATACCTCTTTATCCAGACCATAGTCTCACTACCATACAAAACAGATGTAACAACATACCCTCATGTAAGACCTAAGCGATCAAGACTCAAATTACATCCACTCAACAATTTAATTGACCAGCTACCTTCCTGCATTCACAACTTTCCCTACTACACTCTGATCATCCGTTCCCTTCTCATTTCATTCAACATATTCCTAAATATTTAAACTCTGGGCACTTGTTCAATCCTGTCACCATCCTAAAATAACTAACCTAGACTGGTCCCTCTGACTGCACACCATAATCTTGACTCTTATCTCAACACATAACTTACTCTATCAACCAGATAAGATAAGGTATGCGACCTTGTGAGTGGGGAAGGAAGTCTCAGTGTGAAGTTATGTTTAGATGGTGAGCAGCTGGGAGCAAGTGTCTGACTTTTAAATATTTAAGGGTATGTGTTGGATGAGAAGGTAACGGATAATGCAGAGTAGTAGGAAAGTTGTTGAATGGCAGGAAGGTGCTGGTGCAATTAATCGTTTGTTGGGAATGTCAAGGGACTAAGTCTTGAGTGCCTAGAGTCTTACATGAAGGGTACTGTGTTACCTGTGTTATTGTTGGTGTTGAGACTATGGTCTGGAAAAGAAGTATAAATCTTAAGGTACATTGTGTTTAGATGGAACAATCTTAGGGGCAGCTAGGTGTGAGAAATAAATAAAATGAGGAATGAACATATTAGAGAGATTGTGTGGTGTGAAGAAAAGGGGTAAATGAAAGAGAATAAATGAAAGTAGTTGGAGATGGTTTGGTCATGTGGAAGGATGAATGACAGTCGGTTTGGTTAGCCGGATGTATAGTGGAGAGTGTGTTGGGACCGGACCGGCTGGGAGACCGAAGAGAAGTGGATTGAGTCGGGAACGAATGTCTGAAGGGAGAAGAAATGTGAGTTTGGGCAGAGGCGAGAATAAAAGTGCATGATAGGAGAGAATATATAGTTGGTTGGGGGCATGGTTGTGGCCACCTGGGCCAGCGGGATTGAAACCTTAATTGGACGATTTATGCATAGTTGGAGGGCGTCACGTCCATGATGCTCTAGGGTGGGACTTCTGTCTGTGACAGCTCTCACTATCAGAGGGGCGGTAAGGCTGGTCTTTCTTTCGACGTTTGTCATGTTCCCTACTGCTTTTCTTTTCCGATGCATGTGGCGCACCTTACCCCAAATCTGTGGGGCAAGAGGAAGGTGAAGAAATATATATATCTATATATATAATATATACTATATATATAATAATATTTTATATATATTATTATATATATATATATAATATATTATCTATAATATATTATATATACTATTATATATATATATATATATAAATATATTATATATATAATATTATATATATATATATATATTATATATATATATAATATATATATAGTATATAATATATATATATATATATAATATATATATAAGTTGTGAATAGGGCTTCATTACAAACTACTACTATCCTTACTAAATTTCTTTAGTGTCACTCCTCATCTCCATTACTAACAATTTATCACCAATATTTGAACCATGATCATTTCTTAGAAGTTATAGTCTTTAATTTTCAGTAACAAGAATTGTTTAACTTACCGGGTTCAAAATATAAGTTTCATCAGTCAGAACTGTTAATTGCTTACGAAAATGGTATAACTACCGATAATAAAAGCAAACCAGAAACTAAATGGCCTACCTGCATAAGCAAAAAATTCATCAAGAGTCGAGCTGTCCTTCCATTACCATCAACAAAAGGATGAATAAACACAAATTTGTAATGAGCTAACGCGGCATATTTTATAGGATGTAATTTTTCAGCTTCGTCTGAATTAAGCCAAGAAAGAAATCCTTCCATGAGAAGTTCAATTTTAGATGGAGGCGGAGGAACATGATCACTAACGAAAACCTAGTAAAATTACAGTTACTCAAAAAAATGAGGAAACTAATATTTGTATAGAAAATTTCAAAGATATGTGATAAGAAATTTACACTGTACATTTCCTCATTTCTCATTATAGTTCAAATTTAAAAAATTCAACTAAAATACATTTCAAAATAAATTAAGTAAAATGGATATTTGTCGTACATTTTATACAAAAAAAAAATGTACCACAAAACTTACCTGCGTAGTTCTCATGGTGCCTGCTCCTATAGGATCGACATGACCTAACACTCTTTTATGAATTTCTAATATATCTCTCAGAGTTATTTTCCCAATTCGATGAACAAGAGTTGTGTTTATGTATTTCAAAGCAAGATCTATGCCAAGGATTTCATTATGTTCCATTATGCTTTTACCTGGAATAAAAATGGCAACAAAATACATATAAGCTTATGGCTAAAACGATGTTGAAGAAATAATAATAATAATAATATGTATCCCTGTGTATTAAGGAGAAAGAATTTTCACAACGTACGTTCTGCGTATCGTAAGAGGTTACTAAAAGAACAATAGTAGCTGGGTTGTGTCCTAAGAATGCTCACGTATGCTCGGATTTCTGGTGAACGTTAAGCACCCCACCCCTAATTCTGGGGAACCAGGAAGCAGATGATGATATAGAAATTAATAGTCTAGCACTCGGTTAAATCAAAACAATCCGCAACGTATTTCTAATTTTGTGTAAAATAATTTTGCTCTCTATTCTTTTAAAATTTGAAAGGAAAAATTTTAGCCTCCATTTGAACTTTAAATTAATAAAATTATTCTTAACAATTATTAAGGAAACTTTGCCCTGTACAAATTATATCATTTTTACCCTTTTATAAAAATCTTTCTCCAAAACATACCTTTGAATCTACTTAACTTGTTTATCTTTATCAATCAATTCAGCTTCTTACCATCTTATTTTTATTTTTTTGTAATTACTCCACTTCGTATATCCATTGATCAATGTTTAACCTTCTTTTCCCACTTTTCATTTGACTCTTTGAATTCAATTTTTTTTATAATAATTTGTACTGAAACCGTTTGCGACTATCCCTAAAGAAATTTTCCCCAATTCCAAATCTACTTTTCTTTTATCCATAATATGTCTTTGCATATATGCATAGTCTTTTTGAAAAAAATTTGTATACAAAATAATGATGAAAATTAACACAAGTTGAAAATAACTAACTATAAATAAAGTGATGCTATAAAATAAAAAAATATATTGTGAAGGGAGGGGTAAAAAAAACCACCACTTAATGAGAGACATTTGTTAAAACTGTAACTTTGAATATAGGGGGCAGACGTTTTAGATTTAGGGGTGTATTGTTGACAACTATTCTAAAGACTGAGTGTAAATTTTCAATAGGAAATTATCATTACACATGATGAGTAAAATCTTTATCATAAAGTAGAAGAGAAGGTATAGGATACTGAGAAATGACGAAAAAAGATTCTTAATCGGAACACCAAGTCCTGGACTCGGAGACGGGGACAAATTCAGTCGATTCCAGTAATAAATTTCACATAACAGAATATGTTTTTCAACTTTTTTTTTATTGTCAATTCTTGATACCATTCAGCTGACTTAGCGTTCTTTCACTAAACACATGTGTACTTACTTCCTTGGGTCTTCCACTCTCTAAAACTTTTGACTTATTACCAAAAGCACCTGTAATGTCTTCTGAAACTCGACCATTCCCCCTCTTGCTCTTTCTGATGAATATTCTGCTAATACTCAAGATGGAAATGCTAATCTCTTTAGCCTCCTCTTTCCATCTAATTCAACCCTGCACAGTACTGGCACTCCTCTTCCACCTCTTAGGAATTTCATGTCTTTATCCGAGATTACATATAATTGAATGAATGAGATTTTGATAATATAATATATATTAATGATACTATATATCATATTATATATATTATATATAATATATTATATAATATGTAGTAGTAACTTATTATATATATTAAATCCTAGGTCCACTTACCCTATATATATATACTATCATATAATTATAGTATATAGTATATACTATATACTACTACTATAGTTTACAATATAATATATTATATAGTTATTTATATATATAATATATATATATATATCTATGGCTATACAGGTATCGTCTATGGCTTTTGATTTGGCATGGCATACGATAATTCTCTCTAAACTCCCTTCCTTCGGGTTTCTTCCTTCACTTTGCTTACTCATGTCGAGCTTCTTTAAAATCGTTCCACAACGATTATTTTTCATTCCCTGTCAAAAGTGTTCCAAGATTCTGTCCTTATCTCCTATTCTTTAACTACCTTTTTCTTAACGATGACTCGACACTACAATCTTTCACTTATTTCAAATCTGCTTCCTTTTTTTTGCATCTCGAGATCCACTTTAGCTTTCCGATTCTATTCTTGTTGATCTACAGACATTGGGTTTTCCAGTTAGGTTGCCTCAATTTTAATCTTTTAAAATTCAAATTCTATAATATATACCTCAACTTTTTATCTTTGAATGTTCTATGGTCTCATCTGTGGACAGTATAAACCTTGATCACAACATAAAAATTGTTTTGGAAACTTTTACACAAAAAAGTCGGCTCCAAGAAAACTGAAATCTGCTCACAATTACTTTAAATGTACAAGGGACTCATCTATCCTTGCTTGGAGTATTGTTCTCCCATCTAGGGTAGGGGGATAAGGTACCCATCTTTTGGATAAGCTCGAGTTCAAGGATAAAGAACTTATAAACTGTTATTTACCTACGATTTCCCATGAGTCTTTATCTTTGTGACGTGACCTTGCCATTTCTCTTTTTCATAGACGCTACAACGACAGGTGCTCGAGTGAGCCAACTACTCACATTCCACTTCCTATGAGGTTTCCTCGCAGCACAAGAGGAGCAGCATCTTTACACGAGTTTTGTGTAGAGATTGGCAACTCTACTCTAGGGTTGTTCGTTTTGGTACGTCTTCCATCCCAGATATCTCTGTTCCGTTGAAGTCTTCACGAATTCCCCAGTGAACTTAACCTAATTCAATCAAAGCTCGGGCTCTGCGTTCACCTCAAATATCCACACTAAGTATGAGCTTGTGAATATTAAAATCAGCTTAAAAAGAAAAAGAATTACGAGTATTTTAATTGATTTACAGAATAAGAGGTGATTAAATAATATTATATGCTTTTACAGATGACGAAGTTCTAGAAAAGTCAATGGTGATGATCAACGGAAATTAAGGTAAAAACTCATGCCTCACAGATTGTATAAGCTTGTAGAGTAGCTGTTAGGATATATTATTTTGAAAAGATAATTAATTACTTCTCCTGTCTATTTGATACATGGAGTTTAGTTATTATATCACTCACGGCCTTAAAAGTAACTATATAATTTATTAAATATATTAAATGTATGTGAAGTTTTTGAATAAAGAGAAATAAAGAATTCATACCATTAGAAGTACAAGGGAAAGCTAACAAATTTGTGGACTAAGCCACATTTGATCTCTTTGTATGTATTTTGACTTCAATGATAATCTTCATCTAAAACTGTAAGGTAATAATTCCCCTTTTGTTTTGTGTTTTATTGTTTAAATTAGGTATCCTCAACTTAGTTAATCATTTATTTAAAAAAAGGTATTATTATTATTATTATTATTATTATTATTATTATTGTGTGTAAATGTATTATTATTATTATTATCGTTTCTTACACTTATTATACTTAAAAAATATTTGTCACAATAATATTACTTTTGTATATTTTTCACTATTTTGGAATTACAAGAACTTGAACTTAGACTCGATTTAAAAATTTCAACAAATTTATTTTGATTCAAAAAGATTTGCTGGAAATTTATAAATAACTATAAATAAATAAATTACCTTCAACACTTAAACCAGTTTCCAAAATCATTCTAATTTGTGCTAGTGTTAAAGTGTTGCCTTCTATGGCAGCTGTATGGTAAATGTGTTGAAAGTATGCTTCTCTTTTAACTCTTTTTAAAGCTCCACTTAACGATGGTATCAACATCAATTCATCTCGTTTGTTGTTAATCCTTCCAAGGGTTGATTCATCAATCTTTTCAACCAACACTTTTGTGCGACGACGATTCCTGTAAAAAAAATAAAAATTATATATAATCAAAAATGAAAAAAGATGTATAAATATTATTCGATTTATAAGGTTTCTTGACTTTCTTCAGTGTATAAGATTTGTAGAAGGTCAAATTCATGAAAGAGAAAAATAACCAAATATATTGTCAGCAGCTAAAAATAAAATATATACAAGAATATAATTTTTCTCTTTTTAAAATTCTTTCTAGGCTCCCATAAAGTCTATGCAAAATTTTATCTGGGATGGGTAGGTATTTTTTAGATAAAATATTTCACCCCTTTCCCAGATAAGGGCTTTGCCAGACTAGAGAATAATCATAAATAATGCATTAGCAATTTATTCACTTAATTACTAAACACAGTTTTATGTTTCATTAAAGTTTTAAAAAATTGAACCCAAATGTATAGTGAATTCTGCCGTACCTGTGATTCCTCACTCTTGAACTTTAGTCACTGAAAATGACTCATCATATATATATACTTTGATTTTTATTTTGATACTTTGGGGTTCACTATATCTTATGACCTTTTTATAGAAAGGTGCACCATTTATAACAAGGGTAATTTAAAACGGAAGAAATTACAAATAGAGTTTGAAATCTAAATTTAAAATCATTTAATAAAAGCAAATGTTAGAATATACCTCTACTTAGTTTCAACTACAACAAGGAAAAGTGAAAATACTTTAACATGATTTCCCTATTACATTATGTTATAAAAAAAAAAAAAAAAAAAAAAATATATATATATATATATATATATATATATATATATAAAATAAAATATATATATATATATATATATATATATATATATATATATATATATACTCTTTCTCTTTATATATGTGTATAAAGATATCTATATATACATTTATTATATATATATATATATAATTTTCAAACCTGCTTCTTTATTACAGAATGTAAAATTGTTGAAAAGGTATTTTGAAATTCTTAAAAATAATCATAAAATCGTGTAGGCTATGGAAAATATTTAAGTGTTACTACTATGTGTTTACTTTGATCTTAAAAATAAGGGATTTAAAATTACATTATTTGTATTACATCAACAAATGATGTATCTGATATTTCTCTAAACCTAATGAAAAAATTATAATAAAACAAAAAAAACAAAAAACAAAAAAAAAAACATTCCTTTATTATTCACTTTTAGTTGGAGATGAGAAACAAACCCAAATTTAATTGTTTAATACCAAAGAGCCTTTTCAGACAAAATTATCTATCTAATATGTTTTCCTCAAATCAAGTTACTAAAATAAGGGATGGGGAGTCAGCAAAAATATTGTCCTAATCCCGACTCCTTGCAAAAATATTTTCTGTGTTACAACAAAAGAAAAATTTAAACATTTAATACTATATTAATAAACCAATTTTAATAAGAGTTGTTGTTATAATAATAATAATAATAATAATAATAATAATAATAATAATAATAATAATAATAATAATAATAATAATAATAATAATAATAATTTAAGAAAATTTAAAACAGTGTCAATTTTGACATACTTTATGAAAGTTCTTTCCATTCTTGTAAATAATTCTTTATTTTCAGAAGAAAATTATTAAGGACTATTCTGGAAAGAAAATAAGTTAGGGCCTTTAATTTTATACCAATATTTTGCCTGTATACTTCGGGCATGATCACGGTTAACTAACTTTATTAGAACATTAGAAATATAGAGACAGTAAAAAGCCACATGGGCCTATCGAGACTGTCCCAGTCAACCCACTAACCATACATGCTCATGCAAATCCACAAAGCACCCTAGGGCTTGTCAAATTAATGTAGCTAAAAATCCACCAATTTGGCTTAGTAAAAAAAATTGATATATGATACCCAAACCATCCACATACCTTAACAATTAAGTTATGGTCACATATGCAATCTAACATTAATAACTACTGTAACTAAAAACCCGCCAATTTGGCTTCGTCTAGATATACTATATGATACTCAATCCATCCATATACCTATCAAACCCTTTCTTAAATGCTGCAATTGAGTCACACTCAACAACCTCCTGTGGCAAACCATTCCAAAATTTAACAACTCTATTCTACTAAGAAGAATTTTTTATATCAAGATGGCATGCTTTCTTCTTATATCAGCTAAAATAAAATAAAATAAAATAATAATAATAATAATAATAATAATAATAATAATAATAATAATAATAATAATAATAATAATAAACTGCAGTGAAAAATATAATCACATAAATCCATAATATAGGTAGGTATATATTTTATATTTTTATAGCTTTTTAACCTTTTAACCTATTACACACGCAGGCTAGAAAGGGGGTTGTCTAATGGTCTGTGTGAAGTGCTCATGGTATGTACTCGTCACCTCCAGCATCCCTTTTCAGTTAATAATTATTAACTAAAAAGAATACACTAACAATTACAAAAAATATTAATTATATTATTATTAACTATAGCTATATACCGGCAATTAATATTTTTTTGTAAATGTTAGTGTACATTCTTGCAACAATAATAATAATAATAATAATAATAATAATAATAATAATAATAATAATAATAATAATAATAATAATAATAATAATAATAATAATAATAATAATAATAATAATTTAAGAAAATTTAATTAACGTTTTTTAACATACTTTATGAAAGTTCTTTCCATTCTTGTAAATAATTCTTTATTTTCAGAAGAAAATTATTAAGGACTATTCTGAAAATAAAATAAGTTAGGGCCTTTAATTTTATACCAATATTTTGCCTGTATACTTCGGGCATGATCACGGTTAACTAACTTTATTAGAACATTAGAAATATAGAGACAGTAAAAAGCCACATGGGCCTATCGAGACTGTCCCAGTCAACCCACTAACCATACATGCTCATGCAAATCCACAAAGCACCCTAGGGCTTGTCAAATTATGTAGCTAAAAATCCACCAATTTGGCTTAGTAAAAAAAAATTAATATATGATACCCAAACCATCCACATACCTTAACAATTAAGTTATGGTCACATATGCAATCTAACATTAATAACTACTGTAACTAAAAACCCCCAATTTGGCTTCGTCTAGATATACTATATGATACTCAATCCATCCATACCTAGCAAACCCTTTCTTAAATGCTGCAATCAAAGTGAGTCACACTCAACAACCTCCTGTGGCAAACCATTCCAAAATTTAACAACTCTATTGCTGAAAGAATGCTTTCTTATATCAAGATGGCATGCTTTCTTCTTATATCAGCTAAAATAAAATAAAATAAAATAATAATAATAATAATAATAATAATAATAATAATAATAATAATAATAATAATAATAATAATAATAATAATAAACTGCAGTGAAAAATATAATCCAGATTTATTGAAATTTTGTCTAGGTATATATTTATATTTTTACTAGCTTTTTAACCTTTTAACCTATTACACACGCAGGCTAGAAAGGGGGTTGTCTAATGGTCTGTGTGAAGTGCTCATGGTATGTACTCGTCACCTCCAGCATCCCTTTTCAGTTAATAATTATTAACTAAAAAGAATACACTAACAATTACAAAAAATATTAATTATATTATTATTAACTATAGCTATATACCGGCAATTAATATTTTTTTGTAAATGTTAGTGTACCTTCTTGCAACATTTTCTTTTTTATTTAATGTAAAAAAATTCTTTTATCATTTTGTTCAGACATCGGTTAGTGTTGATCTGTCTGTATTATTATTATTATTATTATTATTATTATTATTATTATTATTATTATTATTATTAATATTATTAATATTATTATTATTAATAACCTATCATTTTATTGGTTTATTAACTATAGCTATATACCGGCAATTAATATTTTTTTGTAAATGTTAGTGTACATTCTTGCAACATTTTAATGTCCTGTAAAATGTTTCTTTTATCATAACCTGAAAAATATTTTTGCAAGGAGTCAGGAGTCGAGACAAACTCCCAACTCCCAATTCCTGTTTACTATGAATAATGTATCTATCTCAATTCAGGCTTGGTTTATTTTTATTTTAAAATTTAAAAACGTATGAATTAGGTCTAGCAAATATTCAGTTTATTTTCTTTTATGTTACTGATTATATAAATCAATCTTTTTTTTTCACATACATGCTTGCACACGCGTCAAAAATAAATAAAATAATCAAAAAGAAAAAAAAAAGTTAAAGGAAAATTTTATATACACTCATAGATTAAGAAGAAATGGAAAATAGTTAAAAATACTACAATAAAGTAAACAAATTTTAAACAATGTTGATAACATACCTTAATGCACGAGAACTCAATGGAGAAACAGTGAGTGCTTTTAAAAATAAATGATCTGCTTGTATTATATCAGACCTGGAAAGCTCTAAATATTCTCCATACATCAATAGTACATCATGGTGATGAGGAGCCAAAGAATGAGCATGTTCTAATAATCTCCCAACTCTAGCAGTTTTTCCTGTAGAAGCAAGTTCGATAGCTGCCTTAAGACTATTCAAAGCTTCTAATTCAGAACCTGGCATAATATATATATATATATATATATATATATATATATATATATATATATAACTATATATATATATATATATATATATATATATATAATATATATATATATATATATATTATATATATGTAATATAATATATGTAGTATATGCTCTTTCTTCTATCTTCTTTATAATAATATAATAATATGTATAATAATATATATAATATATATATATATATATATCTAATTAATATATATAATAGTAATAATAATATAATAATAATAATAATAATATAATATGTATATGTAATAATATATATATATATTAATAATAATAATAATAATATATATAATAATAATAATAATAATAATAATAATAATATAATAATAATAATAATAATAATAATATAATAATATATACCTATATAATAATAATAATAATAATAATAATATAATATATATATAATATAATATATATAATAATAATATATGTATATATATATATATATATATATATCTAATCTTATATGTGGGTATGTATGTATATATATATATAATAATAATATATATAATAATAATAATATGTAATAATAATAATAATAATATATAATATGTAATAATAATATAATATATATATATATATATATATATCTTTATATATATATATATATGCTATATATATATATATATATATATATATATATATATATATATTAGGGATGTGCCGAATATTGAAAAGTATTCGGTATTCAGCCTATTCGGCCAAAAATACAGTGTCGGTATTCGACTTTTACCGAACTATTCAGACCGAATATTGACTTTATAAACAATAAATTCGTCAACATAAGGAAAGTTATTTCAATTTTAAAATTGAAATTTTTTTTAGAAACTTATACTCAAATAAAAATATTTATATATATATAGCCAAATTTTGTAATATGGCGAAAATCTTTGTCATTTATTGTCAGATCCTATAAAGGGCCTTTACATTTTTCAATATTCAAAAAAAAAAAATCATTTAGTGATACGGGATAATGGACCAAACATGGTAGCTGGTATAAGGGAGTGGCTTGCTATCAATTTCATGTTTTATTCACATGTTGCAACTATGCATTCACGATTCAATATTATGTCAGAAGTCTGTTGAAGATATTTTATTTACTTGCAGAAGCATATCCTCTCACATTCAGCAACGGCAGTTGCAAAGCTTAATAATTTACAGATGCAGCTGATTGTCAAACAGCATAAATTAATTCAAGACGTTTCTACACGCTGGAACAGAACTTATGATATGCTTAAAAGATTGTTTGAACAAAAAGTTCCCCTATCCATATACGCTGCTGAATGCAATCAGAAAATGTTGACTGATTTTCAGTGGCAAAATTATTCCATTTACTTGAGCCATTTGACAACATCACTAAAACAAGCAGCAAACATTGGAAAACAGTCACCCAGAAGGTGATCCTTTCCATTTTAGCAATAAATCTATTTTAAATAAGGCTATTAATAGCAACTTTAGTGGAATAATTACACTCGTTGAAGAAAGTTTAAGAAATCATTACATAAAGCCTAAGTAAGATATTTTTTTTTTTTTTTTTTTTTTTTTTTCACCACCGCCCACGGGCAAAGCCCTTTTCAAGGAGGGGTGTTAAAATCAACAAAAATTCAACTAATGCAAATTACGCAGATGAGCACGCGGGCTTCAAAGTGAGGGAGATTAAAGTGAGTAGGAAACACAGAAGATGGAAGAAAATTCCACAAGAACAGAGGTGGCAGGAAAGAAGGAGGCTGCAGCGAACTTGTCTGGAGTTGCTAATATCAGCATAAAACTCATGTGCCGACACAGCACCCCTTGTGCTACGAGGGCGTCTTAAAGGTGGTGGCACGCAAGTGGAAAGTTCTCTCGAGCACTTGCCGCTACGGTACCTATAGAAAAGAGATAAAGCACCAACATCGCGCCGCAAAGATATAGGGTCAAGTGAACTAGAAAGTACAGGACAGTTTATAAGTCTTTTTGCCTTTGACTCTACCCTATCCAAAAGCCGGGTTAAACCTGAGCCCCTCTAGATATGAGAGCAGTACTCCATACAAGGCCAGATGGGACCTCTGCATAACTGGAGTAACTGAGAGAAGTAGAAAAGTCTCAATGTCTAAACAGAACTCCCAGTTTCTTTGAGGCCACCTAGCAACCATTGTGATGTGAGGTTTCCAAGACATTTTTTTGTTTATGTTAAGGCCAAGGATGTTTATATTGTCAACAGGAGAGACGAGAGAACCGTCGAAAGAGATAGGAAAGTTAGAAGGTGTCTTAGAGAGGGAGATTTGTAGAAGTTGAGTTTTTAAAGAATTAAATTTCACAAGGTTGAGACGACCCCAATCGGAAATTCTATCCAGATCAGCGAGAATAGAATCGGAAAGATTAAGACGAGAGGCAATTCTAGAAGTAAAAGAAGGAGCAGAATTGAAATGAGTTGAAGAATGAAGGGTCGAGTCATCGGCATATGAGTGGATAGAGTTAGATGTGCAGACAAGAAGATCATTAATGAAAAGCAGGAATAAAGTAGGAGATAAGACAGAACCCTGAGGAACACCACTATTGACAGAAAAGAAGAAGAAGTCGCCCCATCAACAGCAACCGATATTGAGCGATTGAAAGAAAGCTAACATAAGTAAGCAAAGGAGAAACCCAAAGGAGGGGGCTTGGAGAGGATGCGTGCCATACCGGTCAAATGCTTTGGATATGTCAAACGCCACCATGCAAGTCTCCCTTAGTTTCTAAGAGCTGAAAACCATAAATTGGTTAGATAGGAAAGTATATCAGCAGTAGACCTCGAGCGCCGAAAGCCGTACTGGGCTTATATATATGATAAATCTTTCTGTGTAGCTACTTTCTTAGATCTGCGATTCAAGCTAATTTTTCAACATGAATCAGATGAATCAGTAAAAATATGGTCGTTGAGGCATGGAAAGAAATGCGTGAAAATTTAGTTCCTGACTCTTCTGCTGATGATTTACGTAGTGGGGAAAGTGAAGCTGAAGGAATTATTTATTGTTTTAAAGAAATTGTGACATCAAAATCGTCATACAGAAAAGGAAGTGAGTGAAAAAAGAAAGTCCCGTTCTTCTGACGATGATTATTGTACATAAAAGTAAAGGCTACATACTAAATAAAGAAATAAGTAAATATAAGTTTGCCTACTTTGACCAATAGACAATGATATTCCCATCAATTGGGGTGGAAAAAACACTGGAAATAGTTTTATGAATTTGAAAAACTAGCAATAAAATACCTTTCAGCTCCACCATCATCAGTCGAAAGTGAAAGAATATTTGGTACAGAAGGAAATATTTATGAAGCCCCAAGAAATAGGTTATCCTCTGAAAATGGAGAACTGATAATGTTCTGTCATTTTAACCTTAGAGCTTATTCAAATGAAGTTTAGTTTAATATCTTTAACTACGAAACTTTTCAATTTTCATTTAATTATTTTTAATATATATGTGAATGGTTTGCAATAGGCAAAAAATAGTTATTTACTTTTTGTTTTATTACTTTGTGTATAAGTTTTCTTTATTTTTCCCTAAATGGATGACCGAACTTTGAAATAACTATTCGGCCGAATAGCGAAGTGATTATTCGGCCGAATATTCGGTATTCGGCCGAATACTTTTAGCCGAATATTCGGTATTCGGTATTCGGCTTTTTCACTATTCGGCACATCCCTAATATATATATATATATTACAGATAAACACCACCACTCACGGGCTGAGCCCTAATCTAAAGCTACATGCAAGTCAGTCACTTGACCATTATTATTAAATTGGCTTCAAAATCATCTTAAGAAATCACAATTCAACAAAGTCATAAAGTCACCAAAAGTAATAAAGTCAATAAAGAAAAAATAACTGATTCTTCTGAACTGATATAATGAATTTTCTCTTCATATCAAGCAATGATGATGAACAAAAGGCAAGAAAAAAAAAAAAGCTGATAAAATAGTTTCTTTGTATCCTAATGAAGAAAAACAATAGAAAGTGTCATAGACTTTGGGGTAAAAATAGTGAATAAGTAGAGTAAAATAGGAGAGAACTAATCATCATTACCAGCTATTTTGTATATAGCATACGGTATAAGTTTTTTTAATGACAAAAATAACTTTCTGGTCATTCATTATTTTATTTGGTAGAATAGTCTTTATATTTTAATATTTTGTAAAATTAAGTGAAAAAAATTATGTCTGATGCTTAACAAAATTTCCCATTTTATATCTCAATTTATAAGATATTAAGTAGTCTAGTACCTTACATTTTAATACATTGGAGCAATAAGGACTATATAACTAAAAAGCCACAAGATAGTTTGATCCTGGCAAGAATATTTAGATTACCACCTATGAGAAAACTTGTAGTTGGCAGTGATAGATATATAAAATAGCCTTTCTGCCTTATTATTTAACTTTAAGTAGGCTAAATTGAAGCATTTCTTGTCTATATTTTAATGGGGACAAAATATTACCCAACTGAGTCATGTTTAGCTATTACCAAAAACAGAATAATTTATGGTAGTCCTATTTAATTATTTACCAGCTCTACTAATCTTATCTTATCTAAAATATCTTTACTAAAATGGGTAACTGTTTGGAATATCGGAACCTGAGGAAATATTGATTTTTTTTTTTCTGATAATCATTTTTTGATATCTTTCCTCCCCATCTAAAATGTTTGCCAAATGTTTTTCATATGTAAATATATTTTGGTACTCAATTTTTTTTTATTTGATAAATTAAGTTTTGGTTATAAGATTTTTTAAAGTATACTTTACCAAACATTTCATAACCTAAGCGATTTTTTATTTTTAAAAAAAATTAAAATATTGTATTTATAATAATTTCATAGCCAAAGTCATGATATTTTTCAAATGCACGCTTTCAAAAAAAAAATTTATTAATTTTTTTTTTTTCAAATTTTGTTTATAAATTCTTAAGTTTGGGTTATATTAAGTTTTATTAAATAGACAAAGTAATTCTGTATATACTTTACCAAACTTATCATAACCTTACAGGTTTATATATATATAGCGCCGGGCGGGGTGACCGGGCCCGCCCCTTTAGGAGGGGTGATTCGGTCCATTCTAAATAAAATAAAAAATAAAAAAAATAAAAAATTTTTTTTATCTCATTTAATAGCCACGCGGTAGTACTACAAGTTTTATTTAGATCATCTTTAATTCTAGAAAGTTTTTATATTTTTAAAAAATGTTATAAATTAGGGTACCAAATGCCCTTCAATAGAATTTCACTTTTGAAAAATGTGAGTTTTTTTTAACTTTGTTATAAAATGAAAAATTGTGAATGGATTTTAATTATTTTTAAAGTGTATACACTCGAGTATGTTAGCTTTAAAACTGGCAAAGTAAATTTTTGTTCCAAACAGTATTAGTGGCTAAATCATGGGGCCTAACGGTCGATTCACCCCGCCGTAAAGTGGTGATCGGACCAACATAGTTTTTCGTATTTTACGTATTATTATTGACATTTTTATTATGTATAATTAATTTAAATATAATAAAAAGTTACTTATATTAAGTGAAAATTAAAATAAAAATGAAATTTATATAAAAAATGGAATTCAAAAGGTGTCAAAATTTTGAGAGGAGGGGTAAATCGGACCACCTTATTTTTATTATTTAGGCTTATTTTATCATTATTGTCAGTTTGTGGCTCTGGTAAGTTTAATATGTTAAATAATTATTATAGTAAGTAAAAATTAAAATATAAAAATTGAATAAATATAAAAGAGGAATTTAAACAGATGGTCCAATTCACCCTCCACGGTCAGGCTTGAAGGAGCTGTATTAAAACTTTAATAAAACTTTTATTATTAAATTACATTATTATTTTTTTGTGTGCTATTACCTACTATATGGCCTTGAATT
The DNA here is from genome assembly GCA_015478945.1 of Trachelipus rathkii. Classification (NCBI taxonomy): domain Eukaryota; kingdom Metazoa; phylum Arthropoda; class Malacostraca; order Isopoda; family Trachelipodidae; genus Trachelipus; species Trachelipus rathkii. The sequence goes on from JABUQX010004627.1 coordinate 31,370, forward strand.
TCAGAAAAAAAAAATTCACAAAAAGTGTATTAGGGAAAGTCGGAGACGAAGTTATACCTAAAAGTGGTCCACTCACCCCCCCAAACGCTATATATATATATATATATATATATATATATATATATATATATATATATATATATATATATATATATATATATATATATATATATATATATATATATATATATATATATATATATATATATATATATATATATATATATATATATATATATATATATCGTCAACCGGGGCAATTTCAGAAATCTGGGGCAATTTCAGAATTTTTAGTTTTTAGTGTTTTACAAAAAAACTAAAAGTTTTACAAAAAAAAAATTTAATAAAAGTTGTAGCAGACTAACAGGTGCAGTGAACTGCAAAAAAAGTTTTTTTAAAAAATATATAAATAACCTAGATTTTTTGATTTTTCTTTCAAAAAATATTTTTTTTAAAATTTTTAATTTTGATTTAAAAGGTCTGTGTATGAAAAATAAAAAAAAATAATTGTAAAATTTGATCACCTACTCTTTGATAGTACAGGTTTTAAGCTATGTATACATATAAAATACATATTGATAGCACATTTCATTAAAAAGTTATTTAACATTTATGAACCTGGGGCAATTTCAGATTTCCATTCCCCCCCCACCCCCTCACCCTTGACTGGGGTGGCCAATTGACTCAGTAACCACAGGAATAGACTCAGAGGCATTGTAAACCCATATAAACATACCCGACAACAACGAAAACTAAAAAGTTGCTAAAAATTGCTAAGGTTGCCAGATTTAACAAAAAATCAGCTAAATCTGGCAATGCAGCTAATTTATCATTCTTACTTACTACTAACATGTTAGGGAAGCAGATTTCAGCTAGTCAACCAAAAATGGGTAAAATTTATATATTTTTTTTAGGTTTTTTTAAATTGTCCCCCCAAAAAAAATTTCCTTTTTTTTAGAAATTTTTTAAAAATAGTTATTATTTTTATTTTTTTAATTTCTTTACATTAAATGATTACCAAATGCCCATATTTTATTATATCTAGAACTAATTTCTGTAAGTGTTATAGTTTTTAAGTTACAGTTACTTAAAAACACAAAAAAGGCCGATTTTTTCTGAAATTGCCCCGGTTGATAATGATATATATATATATATATATATATATATATATATATTATAATATATATATATATAATAATATATATATATATATATATATATATATATATATATACTATATATATATATATATATATATATATATATATATATATATATATATATATATATATATATATATATATATATATATATATATATATATATATATATATATATATATATATATATATATATATATATATATATATATATATATATATATATATATATATATATATATATATATATATATATATATATATATACAGGTTCACACTAAAATATTGAATTTGATTTCCCTGACCAAATCTGCAAATTTTCCCTGACCAGCGTGTTCGTTATTTTTGGCGTATAAAATATCTATTATTTCATATTGCAGCCTATTTACTCAGTTCATACATTAAATTATTGTACTTTAGAAATTGTTCATTCTAATGGATGAATTTAAAAAAATATTTTTTTTTTAGTAATCATCCTATACCTTACCATAGCCGTCCAAAGCACTCCTTTTTATTTTCCAAAAGAAAACAGTTTTATTTATACAAAAGAAAAATAATTTAAAGCTTACATTAATAGCCTAGTTGAAAAAGCGTCCACTGTAATCACAAAAAGTTCTAAATGGGGAGATTTAGATTAACTTTTTTATGGAAACATTTAATTTTTGATTTTATAGTCTTCTGTTAAAGCCTTCAGTTTAACATCTTTCTCTACTCTTCAAGTTTATTGATCTGTATGGATAATATTCTTTTTCAACCTTCATTCTCTTCTTTTTCTTTCTGTTTTTGACTGAGATGTTCTTCATATCTCCTATGGGCAGCTCTTACATTTGTCCACATTTTTTGAGTGATAGGATTTATGAATACTTTCATGGGATCTTATAGCATTGTGCACTGTTCTTTGAGAAATCAGACTATGTTATTTCAGATTCTCCACTAAAATTGCTTAATTTATAGAAAACCCTTCTTCCACTGTCGCATTTCCATGCGAAAATATCAGTCTAATTTAATAATTTACCACAATTCCACATAGCATTGATTCTCAGGTGCTATAGAAGAAAAAAAAACTCATGAGTCTCTTAGAAAGACAATCACCATCCAAAGAAAATATTTTGAATTTTAATTCAAGAGTAGAATGATTCACTGTAAAGTAGAGTATAGTGCTTTTTCTTTCTCAGCAACAGAATCTGTGATTAGGTATTTGTGTACAATGCCTCTAGCAATAAATCAAATCTTTGTTTCCCTTGTTCTGGCTGATGAAAAACTATACTAGGATCCAATGATGAGAGCCATTGGACAGGCTTGTACTTCAGAGGACATCTTTCTAATATCTTTTCTGTCATTTTGATTTGCACAGTCTGGCATTCAAGTTTGTCCTGTAAATCTAATGCAAAAAGCTTAGTTGTTGGTTGTAGCAGGCATTTTACTGGACTTAAGAAATCTTTCTATAATATTAAGTACGAGACATTGTAAATCTGTGAACAGAAATGAACCAAGGTTCAGTTTGACGTCCAACCAGTGGTGGACGTCAAAGCTGAACCTTGGTCCAATTCATTTAAAAATAAATAAAAAATAACTTAAAAAAAAAAAAAAAAAAAAAACACTTCGTCAAACCAAAAAAAAAAAAAAACACCAAAAAGTATAATTCCCTAAAAAGAAAAAGATATAAACAGATTAAATCATAAGTCATACAGTCTAAAACACATCCATATACCAATCACCTTCCATCAGAAGGATGAACTTGGAACAACTTCTACGAACAGAATAGGAAGAATAGTAGGTAATAGTGAACTAAAAATAGAAAGAAACAGGATAGAAGTAGATTTATGGAATGTCATTCCTAGCCCATCCTTTTCATTCACTTATCAAATACATCTCTCATTCCACAATTATACAGTAAGGAAAAGTCTTTCTAAAATGTGTAACTTGGTCATGGATCATTCTTCATAGGTTTGCAAATTTACATTTTTTGCTGACTTTTGGAAATTCTTTGTAACAAATCTCTTGAGAATTTCCCATCCTTAAAAGGACTATGCCCGTGAGGTTTGAACTATTATATATATATATATATATATATATATATATATATATATATATATATATATATATATATATATATATATATATATATATATATATATATATATATATATATATATATATATATAATTTTTTATATTTTATTTTAATTTCCTATAGCTACCTGTGAAGTTCTAATATTGAAATAAACTGTTTTTTAAGTTTTATAAATTAAACATGTGTTCATAAAAGATTTGGCAACATCGCTTCATAGGAATCTAAATTATTTTTTATTAAATCAATTTCCTTAGATTCCTGTTTTCTAAACTATTACCCTAAAATATTTCCATGATTCCAATATGATATTTACAATGCATTAGGAAATATTTTGTATCCATAACTTCAAACAATAAAATAAATTTAGGGTACAGAAAAATCCAATAATTAGCCTAGGC
>JABUQX010004627.1:40000-50000 GCA_015478945.1 Trachelipus rathkii
ATAAACCAAGGCCTAATTCTTCCTCAGGGGCTTTCCTAGTAGGGAACCTACGCTCAAATTTCCTTCTGTAAATACTTTTCCAAATACAAGTAGGCCGATGTAGGTCCTACTTGTTTATGGTAAATAACCGCTATTTATGTATTTATTTATTTATTACTATCATTATTTATATATGATTATTATCCTTATTAGCATGTTATAGGGGTTCCTGTTACAGACTACATTTCCTGCTCAACAAAAATATGCTCAAAATTGCTACCTTGTTTCACAACCTTAAGCAAGAAGTTTCTGTCTGCAAATAACAACATACCACAGAGCTTCATTGGTGGAGTTTGAAGCAGAGCCTACCTGTAGAAGTAGGCCCAACAACTCAGCCTCTCCTGAATCTACAGCACCAGCTTCTTGTGCCTGGAAGAACCTCGGAGTCTGCAGTTTACCTATTGTCCTACTGCTAAAGGAAAACTATTATTATTATTATTATTATTATTATTATTATTATTATTATTATTATTATTATTATTATTATTATTATTATTATTATTATTATTATTATTATTATTATTATTATTATTATTATTATTATTATTATTATTATTATTATTATTATTATTATTATTATTATTATTATTTTTTTTTTTTTTTATTTTATATTGTTTGTTTTGATATTTAATTATTATTATTTTTCACACTGGAAACAAAATAGTTCAAACCGGAAACAGAATAGTTCAAACCGGAAACAGAATAGTTCAAACCAGAAACAAAATAGTTCAAGTTCAACAAACCGAATATTTTAAACCGAAAACAAAAAAGTATTTCAAAATTTTTCATTATATTTCTGCGTTGCCATCTTCTCCGTTATTTTTTTTACTTTTTTAGTATTAGCGCTGTTGTACCCTCTCCTAATTCTTACCTTCTCCTCTCTTCACAATTTCTTTTCTTCTTCTTCCTTCCCTAGCCCTCGTCATGGTGGAGACTAACGACGACAGCCATCCTCCACCCCCTCACCACTTTCGTCTCCCTCCTTTCTACCCTCACCATCCTGAAACATGGTTTTCACTAGTAGATGGCATCCTCCGTACTATCAGTGATGAGGCGACCAAGTATAGTACTGTTTTGTCCTTCCTGCCTGAGGATGTATCCCTCCGCATTAGGGATTCCATCCCTACCTTGTCCGCTTCTTCTACCCCTTACTCAGATCTTCGTACCCTCTTGATCTCCCGCCTGTCCCTTTCTCAGGAGGCCAAGTACGAAGAACTCCTACGTGGCACCTCACTAGGAGATCAGAAGCCTTCTGATCTCCTGGTGCAGATGCTCTCTTTGCTGAGTGGACCCCCTACTACACAGGAGTCAGGTTTTGTCCGCACTCTCTTTATCCAGAAACTGCCCAGAGATGTGCAGTATTTCATCGCATCGATGAACCCAAAACTTTCTCTTCAGGAGGTTGCAGAGAGAGCTGATGGTCTTATACGCTTCTTCAACTCTAATGCTCCCGCTGTTTCTGCCATCGCTGCTCCTGTGTCTGTTTCCTCTTCTCCTCCAGCTCAGACACTTCCTTTTCCTCCTGCTTCATTGCCTCTCCCGTCTTCGCTTCCTTCTCCCTATACCTTCTCTTCACCCCCCTCTGTGGTCTCTCCGGTTCCCTCTTCCGCTGCTTCTTCTTCTTATCCGTTGTACCCACCGCTGATTGATGATTCTGAGACTATCATTGAACGCTTCTTAAATTCTATAGATGTACAGAAATTCGTCTATCTGCTTAGAAAACAATGGTCCGAAAGTATTTACCAAGCTGATCTATCTAGTAAACAAATTTTAGTGTCTGAACGTGAACTTTTAACATATGTACTCCGTGATGGTATCGAGGAAGTGAAAAAATATCTTAGGTATAACGACGAAAATGACTGGTTTTTGTGTAAAGATTTAGCGTTTTTAGATCTTAAGTCATCGTAAAAACTATATGTATGTGATGGACATTGAGATATATATGTATATATTATTATTATTATTATTATTATTATTATGTGTGTGTGTGTGTGTGTGTGTGTGTGTGGCGTGTATTATTATCATTGTTCCCCTTATTATGGTCGTTACTTAACATTGATTTTTATCTTAGACAGTAGTTTTGCTATTATTATTATTATTATTATTATTATTATTATTATTATTATTATTATTATTATTATTATTATTATTATTATTATTATTATTATTATTATTATTATTATTATTATTATTATTATTATTATTATTATTATTATTATTACCCTTTTTATGTTCAGTATGAGTGTATAGCGCCGTTTTATATAGGTCTCAACTGTATACACATATTATAGTAAACATGTTTATTGTTATTGTTGTTGTTGTCTAGCAAGATTATATGCACTTTTGAACTGATATGGTTCGTTCGTACGTCATATTCTTGTTTACTTTCTTCTGATTGGTTGAAAGAAAGAATCTCATTACATTTAAGGATTGTTTATACACTATTTTTATCAGTAGGACATTTTTCGCTGTGCTGGTACGATGACATCTCCCCGCATTTCTACGCTTGTTGTTGATATCTTTACGAGGAGTTTCGTTATTCCCAACGATGTGTCATTTATATTTATTCGTAAACCGAATGGAGACCGATACATTGCTTGTATTCCTGCCAGAGGTTCAAATAATAGACCCTTATTCATTCGTGTTGAAGAATTCATCAATATTATCGATATCGCAGCAGCATGGGTAGAGGATAAGTGTGCGTCATCTGATGTAGCGACGAGCAGTAAAATATCTAGCTGGGGAGACAGCGTGAGAGGTTCTAATAGAATAGATGCTGTTTTCTCGTCGTGCGACAATATTAAAAGCTTTGATGTACGCAACTATTTTAGACCCATTGATGGCGCGACCTTCTGGCGTACGTGTATAGGTTTCACAGTTCTTCACAGTTCGAACCTCTGAAAATATTACATCATTGCTTAAAATAAAAATGAATTAATATCGCATCTTAACGATGTTGACATACTAAAGGACTTAATACATATAGATCATGGTGTAATCTACTATATTTACACTGAAGCATGTGGTTTCCCTTATAATGAGGTATACAGAAGTGCGCTAATAACTATGAGCATGGATAAGTTTACCTCTCTCTGGAACGAGAGAATGAGTGCTGTTGAACCAAAATATACAGAAAAATGGTTTAACGCTGCGGAACGCATCTATACTTGCATCCTTTCAAAGGGTGTTGAATCTCTGGAGATATATAGAAGCACAGTTTATGGTTGAATCCTATGTCCTAGGATTAGATGAATTAATATATTTAAAATAAAGCACATGTTTTTATGTATTTATATAACATTCTTTTCAATGAAAATTATATGTTATAAAAAATGAAAACTTGTTTTACTTCCCTCCTGTGGTCGCTTTATTGCAGGGATGGCACGGAAAAAATCAATTGATTTTTTCAACTGATTTTTTCACTTGATTTTTTGCTCCAAAAAATCATGATTTATTTTTGATTTTGCTTTTTTATATATATTTTTTAAGTTATTTGGATATTTAAGTGATTTAACTTCAACAGAAATAAAAAATTAGAATAATAATATCATAGCAAGGCTACTCTGTTTCAAATTTCTACACTTTAAAAATATCAACAAAAGATCATGTTTCAAACATGTTTCTTTTATTTCTGATCATCTGATGTAATATATTATCATTATTACAAATAACATTCTTTAGTGTTGTTGTATCATTGTGTCATAGACTATAAGCCCTAATTTAAGCTTTTGAACTCAGATATAGGGCCTAGGGTTAAAAATAATACCTAATCGAACTTAAAAAAAAAAGTTTGTTTACAAATTATATTTCGCGTGACGTCACGAATCTCAAAAAATCCAAAAATCCAAAAAATCAAAAATTGATTTTTTTCTCAAAAAATCCAAAAAATCCCCAACCCTGCTTTATTGGTTAAGTTGTTAATGATAGCTGTTTATTTGTCTGGTTGTTGTGTGTTAAGTATGTTCATAGTTTAGCTTTACAGAGGATAAAACTTTACTATGTTTGTCTTTACCCGTTAGGTATTATGGGAGTTAGGTAAGGTTATGGTAAATTTAATGGACATGTTAGAGATATGCGTGACAAAAGTATGAATAGGTTATGTTTTTGTATGCTATGTTAGTTACTTTACTGTTGCTAAGCATGTAACTTGGTTAATGATAGCAGTTTATTCAAGCTTGAGTTGTGTTAAGTTTGCTGTTGTACATTATATTCTTAGTTCATGCGATGCTATGTTAGCTCTCTTGATGTGGAAACTTTGTTACGTTAGCAAATATTCGTTGATCAGTATGATAATTAGACAAGGGTATGATAAATTTTTGCTAAATATTACCATGTTAATGTAAAATTAACATTGATATGTTAGAGATATACTTGACAAAGTGTGAATATGTTACGTTTTTGTATGCTATGTTAGTTACTTTACTGTTGTTGTGTGGAACTTTGTTAATGTTAACAGTTTATTCGTGCTTAAGGTGTGTTAGGTTTGTCGTTGTACATTATATTCGTAGTTCAGGTGATGCTATGTTAGCTTTATTAATGTGAAAACTTTGTTACGTTAGCATATATTCATTGGCCAGTGTATAAAGAACTTGTTTTTTATGTTATGTTTATCCAAAATGATACTCGAAATGTGACTTGAATCAATAGATCAATAGATCAATAAATCACAGGATGGTGGGATGAGGGAAGGAGGGTACAGGGGAGGGTGGTTTGATTTATTGATTTACTGATTTAGGGTATGTAAAACATAAAAATTTTAGTAAAAAATATGACTTGAATCAATAAATCAATAGATCATGGTGGGGTAGGGAGGGTAGGATGGGTGGTTTGATTTACTGATTTACTGATTTACTGCTTTAGAGTGTGTAAAAACGTAAAACTGTTTTAAGCAAAATAAATTGAAAATAAATTAAAAATAATAAAAATTTAAAAATTAATTAAAAAATTTAAATTGAAAACAAAAATTAAATGTAAAATGAAACATAAAATAAAATAGCAAACGAATGTTTACAAACTCAGCACCGCACCGGGTTCAGCACCGGTGTCGGTAACAACTCTGACTCCTTCTCAGACTCTTTCCTCCATCCTTCCTCCTTCCTCCTTCCTCCTTCTTCCGTCCTCCACCTTCTTCTGTTTTGCGTTCAGTGCATCTCTTCTGGGGACACCCCCTTTGTAGGGTTCCTCAGACACCATTTACGAACTTATAACCTTCGTATTCGCGTTCTACGACCTTATAAAAATATATTTTGACACCAACTTTGTATTATTATGCAAATATTTACTAACTCAGCACCGCACCGGCTCCAGCATCGGTGCATCTGTCAACTCTGACTCCTCTGACTCCTCTGACTCAGACTCCTTCTCCGACTCCTTCCTTCTCTGACTCCGACTCCGACTCCTTTCTCCACTTCTCTTATGCATTCCGTTCATTTCTACGGGGAGACCCCCATCCGGAAGGTCCCCAGACACCCATAATAATAATAATAATAATAATAATAATAATAATAATAATAATAATAATAATAATAATAATAATAATAATAATAATAATAATAATAATAATAATAATAATGATAACAACAGGCTTCTGATGTAACACTCCGTCAGGAGCGGACTTCTGCAGGACTCATGAACCGAAACAGATCAATGCGGACCGCAGTCGGAGTCGGAGGTGGACTCGGAGGAGGAACCGGAGTCAAAGTCGGAGCGGCACGGAATCGGAGTCGGAAGCGGAGTAGGAGTCGGAGTCGGAGTCGGAGTCAGAGTCGGAGTCGGAGTCGGACTGAGTAAAAAATCGTTTCAGGAATCGATTATTCGTGTCGGTCTGTCTCGCTCGCATGAAAAGAGAAAGGGCTTAAATGATACAATTTGACACAACCCCTTAGAATGAACCTAGCGACACCAAAACTCGGCGGTAATCAGTTTAACTCACCCAATAACATTATACCAAGTTTCAAGCCGATACAATAAGTCCTTCATAGAAAAATCGGCTACCGACCAAAGGCACCTCAAACTACTTATATATATATATATATATATATATATATATATATATATATATATATATATATATATATATATATATATATATATATATATATATATATATATATAGATAGATATATATATATATATATATATATATATATATATATATATATATATATATTACGATCTTAGTGGAAGATTTTAAATATCATCCTGGTGAATATTTTGATTATTTTGTTGAAAGAGCAATGGTTGACTTATTTTTATGAGCGTAAAGCATTATTAGGGTATTGATTTTTTTTCTTGTGGTCTGGTATACACTGGATCGCAAAACATATTTATTTTTTTGGAATTCATTGTCATTATCCATTTTTCATTCTGTATATTTACCTTTATTCATTTTAAAACCTACGTAAGCAGGCACATCAGAAATTTGGGCTAGACTTTGAGCTTAGGTGGGCTTTTTATGTCCTTTAATAAACCAATTTCTTCAATAGAGACTTGACCGTGAGTTATGGTTAAAAAAGGGGTGTGGGCAGAAAGAAATATCAACGACTAGGAGGTTCGGTTAATTTATCTTTTGGATTGTTATATTTAAGGATTATTATTTATTTTAATTGTTATTTTCAGATGTCATACTTCTAAGAGAATACAGGACCGAATCTTCACATTAAATTTTCTGCCTATATATCTAGTGATAGCACATAATTTAAAGTCTAGGTTCTAATCTGGTATTACTTTTTCTATGAGCACTGAGTTATATGAGAAGTCGTATCCAGATTCAAGGTGAGGCTTTATTGGATGATTGTATGAAGTGACGGATTGAGTTCCATCGGAACAACTTTCATCTGCTGTTGCAATGCTATAGGTATTGAGATTAAACAACCTCCTTACTCTCTCCGCCTCGTTCTTTCTCCCGAGGCTAAGATCAGAGAGATGGACAGATCAGAGATTAAACTATATGGAAATACAAGTCACATGAACTCTCATTGATGAAGGAGTATATACGACTATAGAGTTCAGACGAACAGTGTTTATTAAATAGCAATATAATAGTGATGTAACAGTTCGTTCGGTAAGGGGAGTAGAGAGGAGAGAGAGAGAGAAGAGAGAGAGAGAGAGAAGAAGAGAGAGAGAGAGACGAGCAGAGAGAGAGAGACGACCGAGAGGAGAGAGAGGAGAGAGATTTGAAGAGAGAGAGGATGTAGAGAATCGGATCTCTGTTTTGTTACTCGAGAGATTGAAGGGAGAAGAGAGTCTTTTCTCTCTCTCGAGAGACGAGATGCATGATGAGAGAGCTCCAATGAGAGGTAATCTTACACTCTCTGCCATCTAGACGCTATCTATCTCTATCAATGAGACGCAAAGCCCAACACTCCATCTTTTCAAGAAGAGCAGCATGATTTTTTGTGTGGTAGTCGTCGTTGCGCACAAGAAATGATGATATTTTTATATAGAGAGCTCTAGCGTTTTGGGATGAGGGGTGAGAGAGAGTTTTCGGCGCGCCCGCGCCGAACACTCTTCTCAGCATTTATCTCCTTCCTCGGCTCTCCTCAAACCCTATATAAAAGTCCCTGACATTTCGCTTACTATTACCTATTCATACATAACACTCTTTTTCAATAGTTCTATTATATTCTCCATCTTATTCTCGTATCATCTCTTCTAATCTACTTCTTACTCTATGCTCTTCTGCTATCTCTCTTTTTATAGCATAATCACACACACTTCCCTCATTGAGCGAAAAATTCGCCACTATCCGCTTTTCTCCATGGAGGAAAGCTCTTGCACATCTTCACACACACTAACCCGAAAGAATATTCTTATATTTTTAGATTAAATAATATATTATTCTTATAATCATTTTTTTTGTTCTTTCCGCTTATTTGATTTATAGTAGGACTTAAAATTTGATGTTTATTTAATTTCAACTCTTGCATAAAAACAAGACATTCGCGCTCGCGCTCAACACCTTCAAAAGCCCGATCTTAAGCGGGTGTTTATTCTTTTGATGCCTTTTTTCTTATATACCTCTTCCAATATAAGAACTTTATCATTTATGGTGGGTGTAAAAAATTGCTTGAAGAAATGAGATAAAAACACAATATTTAACAAAGAAACGCAAAAGTGAAAATGGAAGGAAAGTAAGTAAAATAAAATTCTTTATAAAAAAACAAAAAAAAAACAATTCATTTATTTATTTACCTAAAGTCATTTCATTTGATTTACGAGTATTTCGTATTATATATATTTTAATTAATTCAAATCTCTTTATTTTTTAATTATTTTCTGTATTTCGAGTAAAAGAAAATATTTGGATAAAGTAAACCTAATTCTTGAAACACTAACGCTTTCTTCCTCATTTTCTTTCTTCCAAGAAGTAACGTGTAAACATTAATTTAAAAACCTATTACGTTTCCTGTTTATCCCTGACAAATTTATACCAACGTCAATACTAGTAATTTTACATCTTATTAATTTTGCTTGCCATCTTCTCTTACTTATTATATATTAATATATATTATATATTTATATATATAATATATCTATATTTTATATATATATTTATATATTATAAATATTATATATTAATATTATATATATATATATATTATATAATATACTCTATATATTATAAATATATATATATATTATATACTATATATGTATTCTTTTTCTTTATTATATATTAATTATTATATATGATGGATGTCGTGTCGGACATTTATAGGTTGAGAGATATGTTAATAATAATTCGAATAGATGTATATAATTTCACAGTTTTATATTAATAATTAATAATACTATAGGTAAATGATATGTATTTAATCAATGTCATATATCCTGGATAGGATTAGATAAGTAAATATTAGGAGGTAAGTTGATTAATGAAGTATGGTATATTAGGATATATAAAGGTAGATAAATAAGGAGTGTATATAGTAGTAGACTAGATACGTTATAAATTATATTATATATAGAGATGAAGAATTATATGTTGAGTAAATACCTATATATAGTGATTTACCCTAATATATACTTATATACAAAATGAGTGACATAGTATATAGGACCTACCGCCTACATTTACCCGAAGATGATAGTAGCTGCCATGGGGGGAGTATAGTAGGTAAGGGGTAATGAAAAAATAGAGTTTACATATAAATAAGCTTTATTGAGTGCTCCACACTCACTATATACAATATTTTTATCCCTAATGATAAACTTGTGAGAGTTGATATATAACATAAAAGTAACACACTATCCTCTATGAGTTGAATCTTATTACTAAAGTAGATTTAATATTAGAAAAAGAGGAAACATTACCAAAGAATAATATTAATGAGATATATGCATATACAGTATTAGGAGTCTATCAGATATTGTGGATATATTATCAAGGAGATATTTATATATTAGTGTGTGAAATAGTAATTTTATGTTACAAGTATACCAATAGATATTTGATAGATGGGCTGAGCCCTTTTTTATTCTGTCACGACAATTTGATTATAATATTTTAGTGAAAGCATATTTATCACGTTTTTCACTCTCTGGATATAGTTATTTATCTCACTATAATTTTATTTAGTGTGAAGCTAAAGAAAATATGATAATATACTTTAATGAGTATATATAGTCTTTAGTTGCTTCAAACATTGGACTATACTACTACATTATATAAGGTATATATATATATATAATATATATATCATAAGCATTTAGTATTATTATATATTATTATATTATATTTGTAGTATATATATACTATATATATAATATATATTGAGTAAGTATATATATATCGTTTATATTATATATATATATCTATATTTAATATATATAGTATATAATATAACTAATACTATAATTGGTATATTAAGTAAGAGTAACATTATAATTATATAGAGTGTAGTAGATGATTATTAATACTTATACTAAACGCTATTATTAAAATAGAATGAGTTATAGG
>JABUQX010004628.1:0-5000 GCA_015478945.1 Trachelipus rathkii
GAGGAGATCATGATATCACTTAGTGAAAATAGAAACACTTTTTAAAAAAATTACAAAACCAAGAGAGCTTTTGGTTGGGGGGGCAACCGCTTTAACAGCTTAAAACGAGTATGGAAATTTTTTTTTAAAAAATGAGTTTTTTTTGTCTAAAAGCACGCTTCCTCAATATAATTTTTTCATCCACATCCACAGGTAAAGGGGTTTCAGGTTATGAAAAAAAAACATGTTTTTACTACGTTAAAACCAAAAAAGGCGATAAAAATAATTCTCCGACAATTCACAATACGAGGTATCATAGTAGGATACAGGATTACCTCCGTCACTCACAAGAAAGGTAAACATTTCCTTCTTAACTGCTTAAAGGATCTTTGCCTGCGGGCGCACGCGGCGGGCGGGAACGCTGAAATATTGCGCTGCGGGGCGCACGCGGGCGGGCCGGGGACGCGCGGGACGCACGCATTCGGGTGCGGGGTTGGCTGCCTTTGCGGGTGGGGCTCATGCTGAGCCCTGGTGGTTAGCTTATGAACTAGGGGAAACTACTCCGACCAATCACAAGTAAGGAAAACATTTCCTTCTTACCTGCTTAAAGGATCTTCCCGATCCAGCATGTTTCAGTTTGAAATATATTTATAAAAATAATAATAACAATGATTCTTGTCTATACTGGAATTACCTTTTGACCTGGTATTAGGATTAAATTAGACCGGCGACAAAAGGCTTATCCTAAATTTAGGCCTAAATTTAGGCCTAACGTAGTTATTGCACCACATTTTACAGAAAAAGGTCAGTTTGAAATATATTTTGACCTGGAATTAGGCTTAAATCGCCCCGGGATACAAAAAAGGATTATCCTACAACACATTTTACAGAGAGAGAGGTCAGTTTCGTATCTGTAAGGAGTGCGGGTTGTTGTGTTTTCTCGTGATGGATTGTCAATGTACATATATAATAATAATAATAATAAAGAAAACCCGAATTATTTAAAAAACTTTGAAATATTTTTAGTTAACATCGAGTGAATAATATAAATGTAAGTGAATAATTGTTATTTTTAAATAAGAACTTAGAAAGATTTTAATAAAATACATGTTATGTTAGCCGAGAAGAACTTATTTTGTTATTTTTATACTTATTACATGGCTAAAGATGATGTAAAGCAGTAAGTCAATAGAACAAAACGTGGCATAGCTTGGTGTAGAGGGGTGCTAGGGGCTGACCTTACTGATTTACTGATTTATTGCTTTAAGGTACGTAAAATATATGTTTTTAATAAAATTTCATAAAATTTTAGTAAAAGTTATTTTAAAACTTGATAGTTATAAAATTTATAAACAAAAAGTATTAACAGTTAATAATAAATTCTTTGTTCAAAGATAATGATTGATTTATTATAGAAGTTTTAAGAAACTTTGAAATAATTTTAGTTATATTTGAATGAGTAATATAAATGGTTACGTGCTTAATTAAACAAAATGTTTAAATAAAATTATACGTTATGTGTGTAAGTAAATCTGCGTGTGTAAGTAATATCTGTGTGTGAGTGTAAGTAAATCTGTGTGTGTGTGTGTGTGTGTGTGTGTGTGTGTGTGTGTGTGTGTGTGTAAGTGTAAATGTAAGTAAATCTGTGTGTGAATGTAAGTAAATCTGTGTGAGTGTAAGTAAATCTGCGTGTGTAAGTAAATCTGTGTGTGAGTGTGTGTGTGTGTGTGTGTGTGTGTGTGTGTGTGTGTGTGTGTGTGACGCATGTGTATAAGTGTAAATGTAAGTGTCTATGTGTAAATGTAAGTGGCATAGTGAATGGGTGTGTGTGTGTGTTGTATAAGTGTCATAGTTGAATGTGTGTATAAGTGTCATAGTGAATGTGTGTTCTAAATAATAATAACAATAGGCATGAAGTAAATAACACTAAGTATAATAATAAAAATAAATAATAAATAATAGAAATAATAAAAATAATAATAAAAATAAATAAAAATAATAAAAAGTATTAAAACAAAATAAAAAACATAATGTTAATAAATATATGAGTTAAAACAGTAAAACATATGAGTTAAAGCAGTAAAGCAGAAAGTTAAAGCAGTAAAGCAGAAAGTTAAAGCAGTAAAGCAGAAAGTTAAAGCAGTAAGGAAAGCAGTAAAACAAAACATACTAAGCCTTAGGTGTTAGGTAACACGCTCTATTGATTTCTGATTTACTGCTTACAGGTATGTATGTATATCGAGTTGAAGCGTTAAAGCAGAAAGATTAAAGCAGTAAAGCAAGAAAAGTTAAAGCAGTAAAGCAGTAAACAAACGCATACTAATCCCTTAGGTGTTAGGTAACACCTCCTATTGATTTACTGATTTACTGCTTTAAGGTATGTAATCGTTAATAAATATGTGAAGTTAAAGCAGTAAAACATGAGTTAAAGCAGTAAAACATGAGTTAAAGCAGTAAAACATGAGTTAAAGCAGTAAAACAGTAAAACAAAAGCATACTAATCCCCCCTAGGTGTTAGTTAACACCTCTATTGATTTACTGATTTACTGCTTTAAGGTCTGTAAAGTATATGTTTTTAATAAAAATGTTTAAGTGCCTAAAATTAGGATGGGCTAAAATTGACCCATGGAAGACCAAAGGGTTGGTCGTGTGTTTATACATGTGTATAAGTGTAAATGTAAGTGTAAGTGTCTATGGTGAGTGTAAGTGTCATAGTGAATGTGTGTATAAGTGTAAGTGGGTGTGTGTATGTGTGTGTGTTTGTGACCGCTTGTGTATAAGTGTAAATGTAAGTGTCTATGGGTAAATGTAAGTGTCATAGTGAATGTGTGTATAAGTGTCATAGTGAATGTGTGTGTGTGTGTGTGTGTGTGTGTGTTATAAGTATAAGTGTGTATGTGTATAGTATAAGGTGTGGTGTGTGCGGGGCGAATGTGTGTTGTGTGTGTGTGTGTGTGTGTGTGTGTGTGCACGGATGGAAATAAGTTAGGATAGATCCATACAGGTCAGGTTCCTACATGACCTCATGTTAGCACAGATACCTACCAAAGGCTAGGCATCAGTTACCTGGATGAGCTCAAGGCGGGGTGGAGGCTAGGTGCAGGAGTAGGATAGGTGTAGGCTAGGTGTAGGTGTACGCTAGGTTAGGTTAGGTTAGGTTAGGTTAGGTTAGGTTAGGTTAGGTTAGGTTAGGTTAGGTTAGGTAAGGTCAGGTTAGGTGCAGGTTTAGGCTAGGTGTAGGCTGGGTATAGGGTATCCGGCAAGGTCAAGGCCGAAATATCATGGTCAAACAAGGTTAAATATATATATATAGAAGTATATATATATATATATATAATATAATATATATATATATATATATATATATATAATATATATATATTATATTTATATACTAATATACTCCCTCTCTCTCTCTCTCTCGTCTCTTCTCTCTCATCTCTCGTCTCTCTCTCTCTCTCTCTCTCTCTCTCTCTCTCTCTCTCTCGTCAAAGAAGTTACAACAACATAGGCAATTTTTTAATATATGTGTCTGTGTGAGTCTCATACCAAATGTAAGGCTGCTTTATGCGAATGTATATCGTTAAAATAATTCAAATAAAAATGAATAAAATAATTCAAATAAAATGAATAAAATTTTCGAAGTCAAAGAGAATAAACAATAATAGCACGGTCTTCCACGTGCTTTTTACGGTTCGAATTCAAAGATTTCGTTTCACGTGGCGATTCTCAATACGAGAGACCTTATAACAGAAAATAATTACAATAGGTAAATAATTAAAATACGTAAATAATAAAAGTAATTCAAATAAAAATAAATACAATTTTGAAAATTCAATTAAAAATGATTCAAATAAAAAAATTTCAGTGTCTCAAACACGTCTAAAGTGTAAATGCTTCGAAATGTTCCGCAAACGAAACTGTCTCTCTCTCTCTCTCACTCTACCGTCTCTCTCTCTCTCTCATCGTCTCTCGTCTGCATCTCTCTCTCTCTCTGCTCTCTCTCATCTTCTCTCTCTCTCATATATATATATAATATATATATATATATATATATAATATATATATTATATATATATATATAATATATATATATAATATATATATATATATATATATATATATATAATATATATATCATATATATATATTTTATATATATTATATTATATAATATATATATATATATATACTAAATTATTATTAATTATATTATTATTATTATTATTATTATTATTATTGATTATTATTATTTTATTATTATTTTATTATTATTATTATTATTATTATTATTAATTAATTATTATAATAAATTATTATAATTATTATTGGGAAGCCGCGGACTTGCTTTTATAAACCTGGAAATTAAATTTATATTCTACTAAGTCGTACCGCTGGAGGTGTGGTTAAAAGGTCCGCGGTTTGCCTCGGTAGTGAGAGGTCGAGTTCTATTTTGATTTATGACTGATGGGGAACTCGAATATATAAAGACGGTGAGGCTTGAGGTGGTAAGGAAGTTTAAGCACAGATGGAAGGGATGGTGAAAATTCGTGAGTAGCGACCTGGGTGCGGGTGTGTGTGTGTGTGTGTGTGTGTGTGTGTGTACGTGTGTGTGTGTGTAGGATATATATATATATATATATATATATATATATATTATATATATATATATATATATATATATATATATATATATATATATATATATATATATATATATATATATATAAAATGCGGCAGGCGGTTGGGACACAAGGCGGGATGGGACATAAGGCTCGCGGATGTGAACCAACGGTTCAGGCGGGCGGGAAAACGCGGCGGGCGGGCTGGCGGGCTTGCGGTTCGCACCTGCGGGGGACCAGGATCAAGGTTAAGACATCACAAAAGGGCTAAGCCCCTAAAGACACATCAAAAATTACCGTGGGTCAAAAATGACCCATGGCCGAAAAAATTAGGCGGGGGTAAAATAGGGGGGGTCAATACGTACGACGGAGGCTTCGCCTCCGTCTGGCGCAACCCTT
>JABUQX010004628.1:25000-31235 GCA_015478945.1 Trachelipus rathkii
CGTCGCCCTCGCTTAAGAGGTAGGCGACAGGGATATTTACTCCAAAAGTCTGTCAAAAAAACCAAGCAGATTAATTGGAAAACCCATACTATACGGTAGCTTTAACAAGTCCACATGGAGAGTGTCGAATTTCTCCGAAACTTCCTTAAACCTGCCGAATTCTGGAGATATCTTCCTAACGCTTTTGTTTTTCTGACAGACATTACAACTCTGTATGAATTTCTTTACTCTACTATGCATAAACCTGAAGACGAAATCCGCCCTTAGAACAGTCAAAGTCCTTTTAATTCCCAAATGATTTGTATTATGTATTTTTTCTATGACATCATCCACCAGATTTTCCGGTATTAATATCCTAGAAGTGCCTGTAGAAATGTTTACCCGATGGATGAACTCCTTGTAACAGGCCTTCAATCCGCTAGTTTCCGTTCCCTTTATCAAGTCCTTTATATAACCATCAGTCTCTTGTTCCACAGCTATCTCTCTGAAATCTACACCCTCTTGGATCTTCTTCATCATCCCGCTTAACCCTTTTTTACTGTACGTTATCGTATTTATTACAAAATCATCAAGACCATTGTTATTATCAGCCTCGTTACTATTATTACTGCCACTATCATTATTATTATTCAATATTTATTATTATTTTATTATTATTATTCATTATTATTATTATTAATTATATTATATTATTATATTATTATTATTTTATTATTATATTATTATTATTCATATTATTATCGCTTTTATTATTATTATTATTATTATTATTATTATTATTATTATTATTATTATTATTATTATTATTATTATTATTATTATTATTATTATTATTATTATTATTATTATTATTATTATATTATTATATTATTATTGATATAATATCGTTTTATTTTATTATTATTATTATTATTATTTAATATTAATATTATTATTATTATTATTAATAATATTTTTTATATTTTACCAACACCATCGCATTTATTATTATTATTATTATTATTATTATTATTATTATTATTATTATTATTATTATTATTATTATTATTATTATTATTATTATTATTATTATTATTATTATTATTATTATTATTAATTGTTATATTATGGCCAAGCAAATCCCGTTCTTTTGATTGTTCGCTTTAAAAGACTCGAACCCCTTCTCTGTGGAAGTTTTGAGAATAATAGTCATCAAGCTGTCCCCCAATTCAAACCCCGTTTATGGCGATTTTTTCTTCGGGCAAACAGTTTGGGACCCACTACTCCATTTCCTTAACAAGCTATTTGCAATTGAAATTCCTCAGCTTCTATGATCTTATCTCTTTCGCTAGCCAATTCTGTCAAAATTACTGCCAATTTATTTTTAGTCTTAGAGACCAATTTAAATTCAACATCAAAATTTGCAATGGCATTCAATAAATTCATCTCCCGAATATTATACACCCTTGTTGCACTCTTTTTTGTATAGGTTGTGATCAGTCCACTGTGGTAACAGATATTGAACTTTCCATTGGCAAAATTAAGTAGCGAATATTTTGCAAACTGTTGTTGACGCATAGCAGCTCCTTAACCAACTGCGGTAGTGCCAACTCCGCCTCAGTCAGTACGGTACTGTAAAGAGCGAAGACCTTCGTCTGATCATTTTCTTCCCCCATTAGAGCACTAGCTATCGTAAGCTCGCTTACCTTCGTGTACAATAGCAACTCAGTTTTTTCATCAGGAAAAGACAACAAGGTGGCGTTTACCATCGCCGCTTTTGCTTCCCTAAATGCTCGCTCGGTCTCCACCTCCCAGGAAATCTTCTTCGTGGAAGCGGGTTTGCCTTTCAACATTTTCGTTAATGGTTGAAGTATTTGGGCAGCCCCGGCTATGTTAATTCGGCAGAATTATATAGACCGAAAATTGCCCTAAGTTGTTTGATAGTTGTTGGTTTTGCAACATTCACTACTGCATCGATCTTTTCCTGGCTAGGCCGAACTCCCTTCTCGCTAATGTTGAAACCTAAAAAGTCTATTTCTCTGACGGCCAGCAAACATTTCTTGGGGTTCATATAAATTTTCATATACTTTAATCTCATCTAAAACCTTCTCCAACATTGCAACATGTTCTTCAAGAGTCGAACTGCGATATAGTACTGTTCACTCCTAAGTCAACACAAAAACATTCTTAAATCTCAAGCAACGATCGACATGAGTGCTGGAAGGCATAGATGAGCATTTGTGTCCTGTATTAAATAGTTTGAAGCTATAGTTACCAAAAGGGCACAGTAATGGTGAAATCATTTCTTTGTCTCCGTTGCTGATTTGGTACATTATAGTTAAGGCGCTGCCTGAGATCGAGCCGCCCCGTTAGCAATTTGCAATGTTGCAATTGCAAAAGATGATATCCTTAATCTTAGGCAGAGTAAAATTGTCAGAGGTGGATCTTTGGTTTAACAGACGCAGATCCACGACCAAACGAATTCTGCCATCAGATTTTGGCAAGAAGCTAGCCGGAAATCCCCAATCGCTCTTCCCCCGCGAAATGACCCCCGAGTCTAATAATTTATTGATTTCCTTCTTGGCTCCCTCAAAAAGATGTGGGGCTATGCCTCTGCTCCTCAATTGTATTGGTGCGCCGCTGACTTCAACATAGGTATGGATACATTTCTCCGCGCAATTCGCACTAGGAATATTCCTTTTTTTCAAAGCGGCACTCTTCTCTCTCCTTCCCCCCTCCATCCAAATAGTACAATCTTAAACCCCCTCCCAATAGTATAACCCATACCCCTTCCCCCCTCCCCCTCCCCTATAGTTTCGTCACTACCGAGTTGTGAATGAGTAACAAAGTCGTTCCTGCAGCTGTCAAAATAAGCCACGCCTCTCTTTTTCCTATATTTTGCACAGATAAAATGCCATCTATCGAGCTGTTCAGTTTTTAAATTTAAATTAGGTGCTTCATAAGGATTTAGGAATAAGACTTGGTATTTTCTAATTAAATCGTTAATTATTTCATATTCGCAAAGGGGTATATTCAGAGAAACGGCGGTTAGTGGAAAGATAGAGTTGCGTACATGCGTAGAGAAGTCGAAAGCCTCATTACTAAGGGAAATACTACGCTTTGTCTTTGGGTCTAATAAATAATGGCATTTAAAGTCGATGGTGAACCCGTAATTTTTGAGGAAAGGCATGCCAAGAACGTTAAATTTAATGTCAGCGGCGTAAACATGCACGTCGTAAACCCTTTCTAGTCCCAAGTCAATTTTAATTACCCTTTTATTATAAATATAGATACAGCCTCCATTCGCGGCCCTAGCAGTGCCAATCGGGTCCCCCTCCTTATCTGATTCAGATGCTCTCGTGAGGTCGAGGCAGCTGCCACAATAGATCAAATAAGCTTCAAGTATTCAAGTCTGTCAAGACCTATATTAATTATAACTTGTCAGAAAATCACACCTTTTACTGCCTGCAACAAATCTTAGTTGAAGTTGCCAAGAAACTCCCACTACAGTTATACCACGATAAGTTCACCATGCCCGAATATTTCTTAAATTTACGATTCTTTACAACTCAGCGGAAGGAGGAAAAACTCCTTCATCCCTAAAACTAATACAATTCATTTTCAGGAAGGGGTTTCGCCCCTTCATTATTAAACAAGTGTTCATTTTTTATTCATTTATTTTTATTAATAAATAGTGGAGTCACGAGGTTCGAGTCATATCTACCCCGCCTCCTCCCAGTGACTGGAGATTGGGAGCAGATCGACTCCGCTTGGGGGAGACGGCGACTCATAAGACTACACTCTCTACGCGGGAAGAGTCACAGAGTTATTATTTTCAATATAATTATAAGAATTTACACAACCGTTATCGCCATCACTATATGGCTATCATTCCTAGTTCTACAATCATTATTAATTATTAATTGTTATTAGATTCCCATCATGCATTTGAGTTACAATTAAAAGTTAAAGAGGACTCTACCCTTGGCGACTCTGTGACACGTGACTCCTGTGGGGGAGAGAGGTTAACTCACTAGAAGTCCTCCTCCCTGCCATTTGAATTACAACCTCGTTATTAAGACTTTCGTTTTCAGATTCATTGTTAATAATTCCCTCCTGTCTCTGATCATTTTTACAAGTAATATCCCTATTCCATTTATATCTATTAATATAATTTGATATCTCTGTCTACACCTCGTTAAGTATAATTACCATTATTACTAAATCGCCTATTGCTATTATGTATAGCCATTATGATTAACATATCCATCATTATTATAGTAACTATTATAACCAACACGTGCTATTATAATAATTATTATTTGTTACAATTAATATTTTCCATTACTATCGTGATTATTATTATAATAGCTTCCCTTGATTCTTTAACTAAATTTCCATCGTTATAATACACTATAATACTTATTGACTTTGATTCAATATTTCAACACGTTATTATGATTATTTATTACTACATAACGCTCCTACTTTCACTATCTATAGTAACTAGTTTATCATCTACATATCCTTCAATACATTCACCACAGTCAAAAAACATTTCTACCAAAATTACCTCTATAATTAAAATTAACGTTTCCCCGCCCAAAATTTGATCTATTCATATAAAAGCTGCTGGGCGAACATTTACAAAAGTTTCTACTTACAGATGCATTATTCCCCCACATATTTATTCCCCCTCTTTGGCCCGGGAGTTGCCTCACAGGCCAGTTGGCAAGTTTCCCTGTTTTGGGGGGTTGGAATTCTGTTGTGAAGGTTGGGGAACCGCCGGGGGTTGTGAGATCAAGGTGTACATTGCAAAATATTGCCCTCACATCTAAACGCACGATGCAAGAAGCGTTTGTGAAACCTACAAAGCCCCTCGGTGCTTGCAGTCGTCGCAACGTTGCTATATGTTGATTGATTGAAGTTCCTTCCTCTTGGATTCTGACTATTGTTGGAGGTGGGGGAATTTTTTTGAATTCTGACACAGCGTTATTTGCTTAGTTCTTATTAATCGCTCTATGAGCGAACGTGAATACTCATCTCTTCGCCCGCGTCACATCGCGTCACATCGCCAGCATTTAAATTAATCCGACACGCATACTACATTTCTCTCTCTTATGCGGAAGACTCTCTACTCGAGATTGAAATGTGCTCATCTTTCTGGCTGTATCCTCGGCGTATCACGAGCGTTTTAAAGGTTGCCACTCGGTTCTCCCCCCCTCCCCTCCTGGGGGGTTAGTAAGCACCGTTTTGGAGGAAAAACTTATTAAAATGTCATCGGCCGATTTCTACTAAATTTCATCGAAATCAGTTCTTTTCCGGTTCGGTCACGATGAGGGAGATCTGACGCCTAGCTGAGGCAAGTTCGTAATAGAAAAGAGTTCTCGTGTGATAACTTTGAACATCCGTCTATCCGTTACGTTGAGTCAAAGCACTACGATAATGCTCCGACAGTCGCCCTTTTACTCCTTATTACATTAGTCGGCGAGGGAAGCTTCCCCTGCTCCTCTCATGACCAAGACTGGAATACTCTCCATCTATTTGGACGTTCTCAGGGATGGAGCATTAGAGTTTCACTCATAGTTGACTCTCACCATTTCCTAGAAACGTGTAACAATCGTCTTTCGGGGCGAACTTCACAACTGAATTTGTAAACTTATCCTACCGCCGATCAACCTTCTCTGACGCCAATAGCCTGAGACCTCGTCTCTCGGGTCGGTTAATGTTATTAAGTGTTAAAAATCATAGTTGTTGCCGGATCCACTCTCCAGCTGACAGAAACCATGCATACAAAATTCTGTTTGAAGTCGCCGAGGATAGCGTTGAGGGGGGAGACTCTTCCTCCCCTTTTCTTATTTCCTAAGAAAAGTTAGGGAGAGAAATAGATGCCTCAATCAGATTAGCCAACTCCAAGTGCTTCTCTTGGCTTTCCGCTTTCAGACTTCTCGTAACGCGACTGAAGAACTCATTTTCTTCATCACTCCTTCGCGTTGGGGGAGCTCTCTGGGGAGAGTTCATGATGAATGTCTCATACTGTTCAGACCGAAAGTAACAATGAAGCGCAAGTATGGTTCTCTTGGTTTGAAACCGTGGGAACTTTCTTTTTTGGACCTGGCATTCCTAGCGGTTTTTTTTCCTTTCGGGGATTTAGATTATTTTTTATTTTTTATTTTTTTTGTATACTTTGACCGGCCACTTTTTTTTTGGTTTATAGCGGTTTTTAACCGTCTTTCCCGCTATACTAAATCTTCGC
>JABUQX010004629.1:5000-7500 GCA_015478945.1 Trachelipus rathkii
GATCCTTGTTGATCTCCTAACACCCTTTTCCCTGGCATACTTTAACACAGGACTCCCAACACGCTATGAACTTTCAGATACTATTTACCCTGTATATATATTTACAATTTTCCTCAACTCTTCTTATAGTCTTACATTACCTATCAAATTACTAAATAAAGACACAGACCAGCCATTATTAAAACCAATTAGCAGTGATTGCCAGGCAGACCCTTCTTATCAAAGACATAGCCATCCCACTTTAAAAATGTGTTTCCAACCATTGATGCCTTTAACTTCTTCAGCAAGCTATCATCCCCCCCCGCTTTTCCCGTAGGTAGGCATTCAAACAATCCCTTGATGATTCTGGGGTGTACACAAAGCTAGCTGGGAGGAAGAAATACTCTACAGGCAATACAAAAGGACCCGCACTACCCCAAACATGATTATTTTTAAAGCAGCTGCGGCGAGATCTTGTCGAATTAATCGCCAAACACGTAAACAATACTTTCGAACTTATACTTCGACTGTCAACTCCACAACTCCCCTTTCTTCAGTGTGGAAAGTTACAGAAAATATTTTGCCACTCAACAACTTTTCACCCACAGTCCTCCCTTCTGGGCTGATATGTATACGATCTCGCTCCAGCAGCTGTTGCAGGTGTTAAGTTATAATTTTGCTAGCCACTCGAGCTCTTCCCACTATCCTGAAGCCTTTCAAAAATTGAGAATTAACACTGCACAGCCAGACTTTTCAACAGCGAAAGGGAAAGATCATACCTATAACCGTCTTTTTACACTTGCAGAGTATCAAACTGCACTGCGAATAGCAAAACGGTGTCCTTGGCTCAGACATAATTTCGTACATTAAGCTCCGTCATATTCACCCCTCTGCATCAGGGTTCTTGCTGGATCTGTATATCAGAATCTGAATCGAATCTTTTTTCATCTGTTTGGACTACAGCTTTTGTAATCCCTATTCCCAAACCTGGGAAGGATCCGAAGTTGGCGGACAACCAAAGACCAATTTTGCTGACCTGTCATACTTGCAAA
The DNA here is from genome assembly GCA_015478945.1 of Trachelipus rathkii. Classification (NCBI taxonomy): domain Eukaryota; kingdom Metazoa; phylum Arthropoda; class Malacostraca; order Isopoda; family Trachelipodidae; genus Trachelipus; species Trachelipus rathkii. The sequence goes on from JABUQX010004629.1 coordinate 6,032, forward strand.
TTAATGGAGAAAATGGTTTAGGCCGCCTTCTCCCTGTTCTGGAGAGTCGCCAGGCTTTTTCAAACTTCCAGTTTGGTTTCCTCAAAAATCGTTCGACTGCGGATCCCTTGTTAAAACTGGACCATGACATCCGGGAAGCCTTCTCAACTGGTGGGATGGTTCTTGGTGTCTATTTTTATCTTAAAAAAAGCTTATGACAAAACGTGGAGAACTGTGGTTCTACTAAACTTCACCCGCTCGGTTTCCGAGGACAGCTTCCTCTCTTTATTAAATGCCTTCTGTCAAACAGATCCATCTAAGTTCAGTGCTCTTCTTTCTATCACACTACTTTTATTTTTTCTCTCTTGGATTCATTGACATCGTTACTTCTATTCCAGTGACGGTCAATTTTTCTCTCTATATTGATGACCTTGCGCTATACATTGCCGGTGCCCAAGGCTGTCATTTCTTGAACCCAGCAACTTCAACCTTTATTGATAATATTTCCCCAATGAGGGTAACTCCCATGGTTTCTCTTTCTCACCTACCAAAACCTCAGCAATACTATTTACTATAAACGGGGTTCGAAGAACCTGCCACCTTCCTTCCGCGAACCTAACCTTATATGGTTCACCCATTCCTGTAACTTCACAAGTCAAATTTCTAGGACTCATTCTAGATGACCACTAAATATACGCACCGCACATTAAACTCCTGAAAACGACTTGTAATCTCGTGCTTGATAAACTACGTCATCTCACCTCAAAGTCTTGGGGTGCTGGTGACAAATCCTTTTACATCTTCATATCGCGTTAATCCGTTCGAAGTTGGACTATGGCAGTGCAATATATGGTCAGGCTTCCCCAACCCTACTACACCTGTTAGATCCCATCCAAAATGAGGTATCCGTATCTCCACTGGAGCCTTCCGATCGTCCCTCCGGGTGAGCCTTGAAGTTGAATCCGATGTGATGCCACTCTCTCTTCGAAGAGAATACATCATGTGCACAAGTTTTCCCCGCTTTCAAACCCCAATACCGTGTGCTGTGATACCGATTCTGCAGGAGATATCTCAGAAACCAACTTACAGGCCATTTGCAAGCACAGTTTATGCAGCATCCTTAACTTCACTCAACATCCCTTTGCACAAGGTGCTTTGCTCCCTTTCTCTCTTATGATGAAGGGTATACACCTTGGCCATTCTTTTGCTCCCACCATCTGGTCCTGAACTCTCTCTCTCCAAATTTAGCATCCCTTCTATCTTGTTAAATTCATCATTCTTGTTTCATTCCGCAATTCACGGTGGATATTTACTCCGGTGTTTACTGTTGGCTGAAAGACTAGGGACAGTGTGGGTGTGTCAACTGTTTTTCCTGACTGCAGCCACTCCCATACCCTCTTCCTTCATGTTTCAATTTTTGGCAGAATTAATGGCTTTTTAATGATTGCCCTCTCTCGATTCTCAAATTTATATTTGGCCTTAAAATTGCT
>JABUQX010004629.1:15000-67500 GCA_015478945.1 Trachelipus rathkii
AAATGACATTGCTCTTCTATTTCTTTCAAAACCTCTTAATTTTTCTAAAGACATTGGGCCTATTTGTTTACCAAAACTTCCATGTGATACTCATGGTGAATTGATTTACGCAGGATGGGGAAGGACTTCAAATAATTTTTTCACACTTCAAGAAGGAAGAGGATCTTAATCTAAAAAATGCTCAAACGAATTTTTCATTTGCATAGAACCTACAAAAGAAACAGATCAAAGACCCTTAGTTAATTTGACAGTTGAAAATATTAAAAAAGTTAAGGATTTAATTTTGTCAAATAAAGGTTTGAAAGATTATGAAATAGAAAAGATTTTGAATATACCTAAATCTACCATTCAAGAGATTCTACGGGAAAAACTTTATTTTTGGGAAGAGATGGCAAGGTGGGTAGTCAAAAAAAATTTCTGATATGATTCTAATAAAATAGTAGTTCCTATCTCTACGCAATATGTAAGATCCTTTAAATATCCATATTGCAGTAATATTTGTTTCATAGGGAGTGGTTATGTATTAGAAAATTAAAGTTGCTTTAATCAGTAATAGTTCTGTTGAACATATTAGAGGGGAAAATTTTTATTAACCCTAGCAATATATTATTTATTTAAACTATATTATCCATACACATCCAAATAAGAGAATAAAGAATTCCATTTTGGGGTAGACTCGATGACCAACTAAAATTACAGCACAGATTAAATCATTAAAATTCAAAGTCCTGGTTAGATCTTGCAAAATAACCTATAAAAGTAAAGTATAGGTTCAGCCAAAATTAGTGTAGTAATTTGAATTTTGTGAAGATGAAGACTATTATTATTGAAATGTAAATTTGATTGCAATTTATAACTGACAAAAAATTTAAATAGTTAATCTGTGTAACACCACATCATTGAATTGGTCTCCTTGAGAAATAGTACATGAATGAATATTTAGAAGAATATTACTGCCTGTATAGCATACAAAGTTGCATTTGTTGCCCTACTTCAAAGCATCAGTTGATTTTTTCTTTTTCTTTTTGGGGGGGGGGCTTTTTTGACTTTTTTCAACATAGAAGACCTTTTCTTTTAATATCCAGCAATGGATGATGTGTTGTTAGGAACATTCCTGTTACTAAAACATCAAAAATTCTGATCTGAGATAAAGGAACTTCTGAAGTAAATTTAATAATTTGAGAGACCACAGTTGAATTATCCTTGCTTCCAAATTTATTTAGCATCAGCAGTTGGAATAATGGCAAAATTTGATAATAGGAAAACATCAAATATCTTGAACTGAAGTGAACATTAAGGCTTGTATGTCGGAACATTGTTCATATACCCCTTAGAAAAAAGAAATTAACAATAATAATTTGCTAGAAAACACTCAACATACCATCAAATTACTGAAGAGATCTATTTGTTATTTCAATATGACAAAGTGTCAAGAGATCAAATTATAATTGTTAACAGAGGTAGTAAAATTCAAGGAAAAATAATTGATTCGATGGAATTCATTACTGTAGATTGCCGTTTTTTGTACTTTTTGAATATTGATTCCCATTTAACAAATCCTGTTAGACTCTTAGTCCCAATGTATTCGCGAGTCGTTGCCACCAAAAGTTATAGCAAAAAAATACGTTTTTGGGAACTGGAGGCCTCCCTAGTGGATAGAGCGCCCGGTACTGTTAACTCAGCGACGCGGGGTCCAGTGTTTCGAATCCCGCTGATGGGAGAGTTGTAAAAATCTCCTGAGACTCATTTTTAACAGTTAAAAGAGGCTAAAACATTATACAAATGCCTTAAACAACAAATATAATTCTGTGAATTCACCACCTTATGGATTAACGCGTGTTTGTTACTCTGCCCTAAAAAGAGCAATTTTAATATTAGGTAAAATAGAGATATGAAGTGAGTTAGTAAAAGTAAAGAGTTACAAGTGGTATACCAGAATATCTATATATTGTTGACAAACAGGTGTTTCCTTATTCATAAGCTGATAGAATTTTCGAATATATATAAAAGTACGACAACACCAATACCTGTTGAATAAAAATTGAGGATATTAAAAAGGAAAAAATTATTTAAAAAGAAACGTTTTCTGAAGAAAAGTTAGAAAATAATAAAAATGATCCGTAACTTTGAATTTTTTTTTTTTTTCAAAAACTTTCGTCACCCACCTGGAAAAAATAAAAAATTACAGATGAATCCAAATCAGAGGAGTCCTCGTCCATTCTTGTCAGTGGTCTAAAAAATGGTAAATATAAAAAAAAATCTTCCTTCTGTAAGCGAATGAATAAATCTTTTGCAGTGAAGTCTAGAAAAAGAATTTCAGAGACAAGACCATTTTTTAATTGTAAATGTTTGCAGAATTTATGAGTAGATATTGAAATGAATTTTGGATTGGGTAAGTTTGTGAATATCAATTCGGTTCGAATAATAAGAAGAGACAGAAATTGCTGTATGATGAATTGTTAGACAATAAGGGATACTTAATGTTTAATTTAGAATAAAAAGCATTAGTATTGTTGCAAAATGGTAAACTAAATGTTTTGTTAACAAGTTAGTTTTAAAAAAAATTCCTCTATTAAATCGGTTTTTTTTTATTCTTTCCAAATGATGATTTAAAGAAAAATATTTAAATTAAAATAAATATGACGAAGATACTGAAATAAAACTGCAATTGGAAACAACAAAACTGAAAAGTACTTTTGTACAACAAAGAATACCAAACTCCAAAACTTTTGGTATGAAAATACGTCGTGCCTATCGTAAATTACTGTTTCCTGTCGTCCACACCGTCGTTTTGAAGTTTGATTTTTTTATTGTATAAGAGGTGCTTTCCCAATTCATTAGTTATTTTACAGGCAATTACCTTCGTTTTACTTGTGGGTTCGATAGTCGGACAGAACCACCGCAACAACATCGATTTTTAAAAAATTAACGGCTATAAGTACTCATAGAATGAAGCATAAAAAGAAACAAATGGACTCCTGTCTTTTGTTTTTCAAATTTAATGCAGGAAAGTATTAAAAATTATATAGGGTTTTAATTATTTCCAAAACTTACCGAAAACTTCGTTATCCCTATGAAAGAATAATGTTCAAAGTTCAAGATCCAATACACAATACCTCAGTTGTGGGTCAATTAGTTTATTGCTGCAAAAATTTAAGGATACAAAATTAAAAATGAATTTGAAAAAATGCACGTATCAACTGTATACACACGGGACCAAACTCTAATCCAAAGTAAAGATGTACAGGGTTAACTAAACCATTTAAACTCTTAATAACTTACAAGATTATGAAAAAAAAGGTTCTTCAACAATTGTTTGCTAAATATGAACATTTTCTTTGCTGATGCTGGCCTAATCTTCGGCAGGAAACAGTGAATTATGGATAGCAGTAAAAAATACTACTTGCAATAATAGAGAATTGTGGTCTAGGGAATGAACAAAGGAAAAAGTAACATATTAATCTTCAGTATAGAACGACAACCAAATAAGGTAGAAGGAATCAAAGTGCTGGAAAAGTAAAAATTCTGTGAAAAGTTTGGACGTTGATACAAAATAATTAAGACTTAGAGACTATCTATATGAGCGCGCAACACTGTTAGCGAGTACATATACATGTGCAGAAATAGGCATTCTAGTATATTTGACAAACCTAAGAAGATTCGTAAAAAGCCTGCTTCTAGATATTGAGCGCATTACACATTACTAAAAATGATTCTTGTCCAAGCCGCTTGCGGCAATCTATATGTATTCAGCTATCATAATATCACAGTATGCTTTTTTCAAAAAGTTTAAATCTGTCGGACTGAAATTATCGTCAAATATATTATAAATCATAGAAAATACAGTTTATCGGAGAATCAGAGGTAGAGTGAGAGTGATCAGCCGCCATCAGCATCTCTTAAAGGCGTGTCTCCCCGGCGTATCAATCTCCTCAATGCAGACAAGTATCTGATCTCTATAGAGAACATCTCTGCTATCGAGCTCGTCTCACGGATATGCCCAAAGAAAAAATCTCTTAATCGACATCACTATGCGAAAATGGGCCACCAATGTGGAAACAGTACCTCATTATTTACTCACAACTGACTAAGAGTGGATGGCATTGTTATGAGCATAATTTCTACGTAGCGCACCAGAACTCAGACATCACTTATATACTACAAAAACCAGGGAGAGTTGTATTACACAAAAAATTCTCCTGACATTGCGTCGTCTCCTGTAGAAATGTGGGAAAGAAGGAAATAGAAGTGTCACAAAAAATCGTTAACAAGAGTCCAGCGAAAAACTATGTAATATATACAGGAAAATTACAAAGACAGTCAGATATCATGATAATTTCCTTTAAATGTAAAAATAAAAAAAAAACTTTGTTGTCATCAATGGTGAAAAGCTACTATGAAATATGGCGTAAAGACCTGGATACAATTTCATTTGGCAGACTGTCCAGAAAAATGGTCTTCGAAGAAACTCAGTGAAACTCCAAGACATAGCAGAAATTTAAATAAGTTTGAAGATGGCTTGAATCTCAAAACATATCAAGTAAAAAGTTATGCACACTAGGGGGGGGGGGAAGAAGAGAAAAAATTAATCAAAAAATAATATTGCTAATAGTGATAGGGATAATAGTAATAATAATAAGAAGAACCAATGATTGGGGGGACTTTGTACACTCCTGCCCCAGCAGTAATATGTGCGCTTGTCGCAATGTTAATCTCTTAGTCTTCTTCTTTCCACTCATTCTTCGAATTAATTAGCATATCTTTCCAATCATCTTCTTCCCACCACAGTCCTTCACAGTGGTACCTGGGTTGGGTCCCCTACTACTTATTTATACCATAAAACTGCTCATGCGGATGACTCAGATTCCTGGTGCATGTTTGAGCACCTTACTCCCAATTGTGGAAGCAAGGGACAGGTGATTGATTGATAAATAATATTTTTTTTTTTTTTTTTTTTTTTGAGTGGATGTACAGGGATCTCCACAGCACACAAGAATGCGGCTAGACCGTGTTAGCAAACTAACGACAGGGGAAATCCCTAACTAAACGAAAGAGGAACAAGGCTGCAGATGGTTAGATCTTATACAAAGATGTTCAGTTCCAAAAAGAAAGGCAAAAACACGATCACTACGAAAATGAGATGATTCGGATAAGATGTGCTGAAGGCGATGCTGAAGAAGCATAAGTTAGCACGTCAGGAAGAGAACTTGCAACGAAGGTCGAGATGGCTAACGCAATCCCACAAAGAGATGAACAACGGTGAGAGGACAACTGGGAGCAAAATGGGCAGGTCGGGGAACCCCCCGCGACATAAAGAAATCATGGGCGAGATTGGTATGACAAGACGCAATCGAGCCAGTATCACCTCCAGGAGCGACTCTTCCTACACTAGATGAAGACCACCGGCCAAGGACGGGTTTGACATTCCGAAGTTTGCGCCACGAGCATCCTCCGCCCAAAATGACTGCCAAAGAGGAAGCCCCGACGCAAAGAGATGGAGAAGAGCAGTAGCAGGGAAATGGCCCAGACGCACAGCAGGAGGAAGGTACTGGGCATTCGACACCCTGTGTGCAGCCGCCCGCTTGCCTTCCCCATCGGACCGTTCTTGCCAGGAACACCCACAAAGGAGGGAACCCAACAGAACTCAATTGTTGTAGTGCTGCGCTGTAACAAGCCAGAGGGACTGTTGAATGGCACAGACGAACGGGTTACGGGTTGACCGGTCCAAGCAACGACTTTGGAGAAGCTCTCGAGAATCCGAAAAGATTGCGCATAATTACCCCCACGGCGCGAAGGTACTGATCCGGTTCACCGCCAAGGGACATTGCTATTAGTTCAGCTGAAAAACAGACAATAGTGTGGAAGGCTATGGGATTACAGTGATTGTCCGGAAACCACAGCTGAAGCTTCCCACCCCTCCTCCGTCTGTTGAACCATCGGTGTAAAACCGCTATTAGATCGCTATGGAACCTCGCGTGAGATACAAAGGAACCTTCAACAGCACCGGTGTGCCTCCGACGTATTCAAGACTGGATCCACTGCAGAGAGCACAGGGGCGGAGAGACCCACTGGGAACGGTTAGAGGTAAAACCAAATTGCATGACCGCTCGCTGAGGAAGTTCGAGGAAAGCGAAGATGGAAGTAAAAACCCCAGCAAATGGCCAATAAGAAGGGTGGTGACGACACGCTCTATGATAGTTGTCAAGGCCGACGAGGTAGGAACCTGAAGACGAATGAACAGTGAGCACATGAGCGGCTCCCTCCGCAGGGATAGGGGCATCACCCCGGGCCTCCACCTCCAGGCTCTCCCTACACTGAACGGCGCGATGTCACCTCGTGGCAGATTCTTCAGGAGCCCTCAGCTTCCTGATATGGTCTAGGGTCAAGAAGGCGGAGGTAGGACTGGAAGGTCTGCCCATATATGGCACAACCATAGTCCAGTTTAGCCCGCACCAACATGATGTAAAGGTGAAGCATGGTTTTTCTGTCCTAACTCCAGGTCTTGGAGGTGAGGTGCCGTAAGAGATCCAACTAACGGCGGCAATTAGTTTGAGGAGAGTAATATAAGGAGGGGACGTGAGGCGCTCATCGAGCCAACAGAACCAGGATCTGACCCAACAGCAGCACGCAGACAGCCGAGCGAAAGAGACCCGACCTTGGACGCAATTGTAGGCGACCCCTACGACGAGGATTTTTCCAGAAAAGCAGCTCTAGTTTTCGACGTGGAGAATGTAAAGCCACGCGCAGAGCACCAGGGAGCAACCCTATCGATGGCAACCTGAAGTTGACGTTCCATACAAGGAAGTTTAGCTCCAGAGATGTACAGGGCAAGATCGTCAACATAGATGGAGCAGCGCACTGACGGCGGAATGGAATGACAACACCCATTGAAACCAATAGCGAAAAGCAACAGCTCAGTACACAGCCCCCGGCACCCCTTCGTCCAAGACAAAACACCTCGACATCGTAGCACCACAACGGACCTGAAACGAACGTTCCGACATCAACAACTGAAGAATAGGGGAATTGCCCCCTAAGTCCCAAAGAGTGGAGGCTCCGCAAAACCCCCAACCTCCACGTGCTTATCATTACGCCTTTTCGAGCGTCAAAAAAAGACGGCCAGGGGTCATTTGTTTGGAAGCAAAGACCACGAATAGTCGTGATCCAACGACAGAGAGGATCCTGAGTCGAGCATGGCGACGAAAACCAAATTGGTATCGGGAAATGCATGGAGTTGCTCCAACGTGGGAAACAAGACGGTAAGCCACCAATCTTCTCCATGAGGCTTACATGTATATGCAGGTCAATGAAATAGGGCGAAGGTTATCGGAGAAGTCGGATCCTTCCCAGGTTTCGGAATTGGTAAATGGGGACCATATATGCAGTAGACCAGACAGGAGGGAAGACCCCCTCCACCCATATTCTATTGTATAAGCCGAGAAGGAAAGGGAGTGGCAGATGGATGTTGCATGGCGAAGCATCTGAGAAAGATGCCGTCAGGCCAGCGCTCCAGTCCCGCAAAGCTTGAGGCGTCTAGAGAACTCAACCCTGTATGTGAATAGCCGGTTCGAATGGTAAGTCTTCCGAGCGTGAACAACAGAAGAAATCTCAGGATGAAACTCAACCCGCAACGACTAGAACGAAAAGGTTCAGTATACGGCTGACGCGCGGCTGCGAGTCAAACGGAGAATATCGATTAACACTCCGCCACATACCTGCCGCGCTAAGGAGTGACAGTAAGTTTGCGAGCCACTAAACATGAGCACTTAGCGAGTGAGAGTAGCGCGAGTTAGTTCCAGCATTACTAATGAGTTTTCTGAGGAAATTTTTCGCCACCTTTTGATGGAACTGAAGATACAAGGCGTAGAAAATTTAACGGGGAGCATATGTGCGAAAATACTGTTTCCGCGTACGGCGATTAATACGCCTGGAACGGCCGCCGAAGCCTTAAACAGAATCAGGTTTTGGAAGGTGTGGGGAGTCTGTTTATACAGCTTATATAAACTGACGCTTTTCACGATTAGCCCGAGCACCACTCCTGGTTCCACCAGGGTGTTGTTGATTTCCGGGTCCCAGCCATGAAACGGGGGGCGAGGTATATAGCTCCGTTGCCGCCTGAAGGATTAAACTCGCTGAAATAAGTGAAGGCATTCCGCCAGGGCGACGGAACCACGTTAGTTGCAGGAAAGATGGAAAAGTAAGTGGCCTATGAAAGGAAGACCAGTCTGCCCTTGTTCCAATAGCGCCAAGCCAGAATAAGGTGTAGCGCGGACTGGGCCGAAGGATGTATCACGATAGGGAGTGTTCACTACCAAGAGGAAAGACGGCACCCTTCCCACCCAAAACGATCTAAAGACGAAAATTGAACACAACGAGACGTCAAACCAGGAAGAAGTGCCTGTATCAAAACGTTCAAAGTGGGAAGCCCGTGGTTGAGACATCCAATGTTGTGAAAAATCCTGCAAAATACTCAACAACCAAACCAATTTGGGGACGTAACAGAGTCACCCCACAAAGGATGGCGAAGTTAAAGTCACCGAGAACCAACATGGCTGTGGAGACACGTGAAAAAAAATCGACGAGGTCTTTCTTGTTATATTTACAGCTGGGCGCCCAGGTACACCGAGCACAGCGTAAGCGGCGCTCAAGATGGATACGAGCCGCCACGGCATGCAGCGGAGTAGAGAGTGGAATGGAGTAATGGACAGACTCGTGAAGCAGATCGCTGCCCCACCTCTGTCGCTGTCTCCACGATTCAGGAAAAAAAGGGCTCCCTGTACCGGGAAGGTTGTAAAAGGTCACGGCCACGAAGTTGCAACTCCTGTAAACAAACGCCAAGGGCTGATGATCGACAAATGTAATCTCTTCAGCTCGCTTCGTTAATAGGAAAGTATCCCGGCAAGTTCCATTGCGATTGGCACAACGACAAATCACTCGGAAAATCAAACGTCGAGCGACACGGACATCGCGAGTGAGCATGTTAGTGTCACCACTGTCTCTGGTTGCTTGTGGGCACGCACAACCGAGACTCGCATATATATCATAGCCGCGGTCTACGACCGAAACAGGTCATCTCCCGGGCGCAGGTCCGCCCTACTGAGGTTAGACCCCTACCATCTCCACGAGAAAATCTAGAGTCCAACTTTCTTTGGATATGTGTGGACCCCCGTTTACTGAGAGGGTTCCTGGGCACATCAGGAAAAGGCTCGCCAAAGAGGCGCGCCAATCACACTCCACATTTCGAACATCCCTCCCCTTCAGACGCACCCCTGCCAGACTTCTTAGCAAGCCGGGAAGGGGACGCGTCTCGCCAGAGGCGCCCTAACAAAGCTGGGAAGATGGAAGAGGATGACAAGAAGGAATGGTGGGCGGGAGTGAGATGATACACATCGGATGACAAGTGTTGACGTCAGCAGTAGTTAAAATCTCGGAAAGCGTCCGCGCCGAGGAGAGCCAGAAGCCTCCGTCGACGACCCGAATGTCAAAGGGGTTGAGGGAGAGGCAGGAAGAAGACTCTCCATCCTCCTGCATTCACCAGCAGCCAACCCACCCTCAACCACACATCGAAAGCGGCACGTCTACCCGAAGACTGCGAGCGGGCGAGGGGTGTCAATCGATACCTCCTCGGACCTCCCCTCCGGTGGGACAGTGTCAGCACGGACACCCCCACGGAAGAAGAATAGTCCGAAGAGTCCATCGTGGCATCCGAAAAGTTTCAGAATCGCTGGAATAGTGCTGAAGCGAAGCGGCCTTAGGCGGAATAAGTAGTAAATTATGAGACGGGCAGAGTGCGGACCACTGGTCCGAGATCGCCACGCGGGTTGTCAGCGCGCCGAGCCCTTTGGCAAGACAGAGACAGGTTCCCCAGTACAAACGGGATCTTCTGCTTCAAAAAGTCCGCGGCCCGATAAGCAAGCGAGTACGGATGTCCGTCCCGGGAAGATCCACCCTTGACACGCAACCGTTAAGAGGGGCTTGGTGTTTCCCGGCGAAACAGAAGCAGGGCGTTTTCCGGGAGGACGATACAGGTAGCTCCGACGAGGCACAGTGGAAATACTTGTTCCCAGTCGGCATCGCTCAGCCGATATATATCTCTCGCGCGAGACAGCTCTACTTCGCGAACAAACAGAACGTGTGCCATTCCGCTGCAGCGCATGCACTGCGGAGCGCTGCCAGGAGCAGGAGCGCTGAGATCGTCGACGTGGCTCTGCGCTGCTGTCTGGGCGCACCCAGACACGACCGAACGTCACGCCGCATCATATTCCTTCTGAAGATTAGGAGACAATGAAGTAAGAGGACAATTTCCAGAGCCACAGAAACCACCGAAACCAGGTGAACCGGGAACCGCACGGAAAGCCGAACGTCGGAACGTAAAAGCGAACAAAGCCCCGGAGACAACGCAACGGGGGCCGAACTGATTGCTAGACTACACCCTACCGCAGGTATGGGAAGTGCGGACGCAACGCTCTGCATATGGAAAAGGAAGATAGCCAAAGCTTCTCCTCGCCCGGCGGTAGCCTCACGACGTGATCTATTATGAATGAGCCTACCTACTTGCTGCTCCCCTGCGTCTCATTCATCTCTCGAATGCGAAATATACGCGACCTCGCGAGTGAATGATGCAGACTGGCTCGAGGATAGGCCCCTCGCTGCAGTCATGTGTATCTCTTGGATCGAGACGAATGTTCGGGTGGACACGGCCACTCGCACCCTATCACTAATATTAGGTGGAGACTCGCCACTCTCTACGACGTGAACCGAAATTTATGCTCGGCAGCTCTCGAAACTATCTTTCTCAGGTGATAGTAAGCATCAGTTAAGTCGATAACATCGTGTTGCATAAGTGTGAAGAGCAAACCACCTATATTATGAGGAGACGAGAAAGGCACCAGTATGAACTCGATATATAAGTAGACGAGTGCACCTTGATCCCTGAGGTTATTCATGTCGTTTGGAGCGTTGGACGCAGTTAATAGGGCGTGCTCGCTTATTGACAGGGCGATGATAGGTCATACGTGGTGAGCCCTGTATAAGAGTCGATAGGACACCGCTCAATGGAAGCATCGAACCAGAACTCCGGCGCCCTACTCTTCTGCACTGTGTTGTCTATGTATGACAGTGCATGCGTACCAGAGAATCCGACGAAGAATTCCCACAAGAGTGAGTGAGAGAGCGAGGAAGCGTTCGCTCCTGCGGCGTAGCGAGAGCAGCACGAACCAAGAGAACCGTTCCTCATTGGCGTAGCCTGTGGCACAAGCTAATCTGATCAAGATGACCGTCTATATACAGCATCCACACTTGGGGAGAGATCACCGAAGTCAGGGACGATGTCGTTTAGCCTGTAGTGTAGAATATAAATATTTAATCGGGTAGGAATCAAGGACCGGGACCCCTGGCAGGGGGGCGGCGAACGTTGATCGGTCGGCGTTCAGGTTATTACTGCGTTTAGGAAGGAACCCCCTGACGCGAGGGGGCTCTGGAATGGCAAAACGTAAGAGCAGAGAGGACAAGGGTATTCTGAGGAGGCCACAACAAGCCTTCCACTGGTCTAGACGGGGGCAGTCCCTGAAAACGGGGACCGATATCGAGGGCGATAGGTCGGTGCGTGGATACCAAACCATTTCATTCAACAAGGGACGTCAAAGCCCCTGCTGGACGCAGGCCTGGGAACGGCCAAGGGACGGGTTGGGGACCCGCCAGATGTGATTGCCGCCTTTCTGGAAAACGGTAAACTTTTTAGGTTTTCTTCCCATGAAAAATACTCCTGCAAAACATCAGCACCCCAATAAATAAACACAAATTCAATAACACAAATGATGAATAGAGAAACATAAATCCCGGCAGCGTAACTGCAGCAACCGCGCCCCCCCACCACAGCCCAGAGCTACCTACCTCCCCCTAGAACCCCCACCCCGTAGGGTGGGCCATGTGGCCTCGCGAAAGCCCCCCGGAACTCTCAAGACATTCCCACATTTAGATACAAACTTACATAATAAATACCGTTGCACACGAGGAGTTTAAACACGAAGTCCTCTATAGTTATGCGCCTCATAGTGAGACACTATTCTGCTCATCCCATTGCTCAGGTTAGTCTGCAAGTTTCTGTGAGACCCTCCTCTTCAAGTAGGAAAGACACAAGGCATGTACACACAAACCCGGTTTTTAACCTGTACCCTCACCCACTAGAGAAGGAGGACAAGATGGGTATAAGATACGAACAGAGACCAACAAGCGCCGGTAGCCACCAGAGGAGCAGGGGAATGGAAGACTTCCAGAAGAGAGAGATCAGGGGATACGTAGGGTAGTACGTACAGAAAACGGAGGAGAAGGGACAGAAACTGAGGAAGGGAAGGGTAAGGGGAACGGAAAAATAAATAATAATAATAACAACAACAACAACAATAATAATAATAATAATAATAATAATAATAATAATAATAATAATAATAATAATAATAATAAGAAACAAAACATAAATGGAAAGGAGGGGAACCACAAAAGGGGGGAAAAATCAAGGGACAGGTGAGATGGATAATAATAATAAAAATAATTAATAATATTAATATAAATGACATTTATAATAAAAATGGTGGTGATGATGTAGTGTTTAATAATAATAATTAATAATATTTAAATCTTATTTTGATGAAAATGTTGATACGCTAGGATTATTATTTTTAGGCCCTATATCATTGTCTTATATATATAGCATGGTATTTTGACATAATTTACTCTTAATATTAAAATACAACATGCATATGATTAATATCATAAAACTTGAACCACATTTCTAAATGCTGACATCCCATAATTATTCGTTTTAAATTTATCATTATTTTATACAATTTTTTAAATAATTAAATTTTTAAATAATTAAAGTTTTTGCGGTATTTGGTGGAGGGGTTTCAACATGAGTACGAAGTAAGTCGAGTTCAACCAAGTTCATGTTATTATATGGATTTAGTTGGTCGTTGGAAGAGCAACCAGAAAGCTCATCTTTAGGAGTGGGAACGAGGTCAGTATCTATCAAGCAAGCAGATTCAGAAATGGGCGGAGTATGGGGCCGTTTCAGTGGGGGACAATGTAGGAAGGTGTCAACGGAAAAGGGTCACCTTTTTGTGAAAGCGTTGGAGTTGTGAAGTTGGAATCCAATATAGGTTACGTTGGGTTAATAAACAGGGAAAGTGATCTCTGCTGGGTGAGTTAAAGGGCCACTCAGTGGTTCAAAGAGGTTCTGTGAAGTACGACAGTCTAATACTGGAGGCTTTGTCAATTTTGTCAATGAGCCATCAAGTAAGTGACTTAACAATCTGAGTTAGGATGGGAAAACTCTGGGCCCCCTTTCATTACCCCCACTGCAGCAAATCGCTTGGAGCTTTTGATGTGAACGGTTTTCCATTCACCTCTCTCAGAAGCGTTAGGAGACGGGATCGTCACATCAAGTTCCATTTGGGAACTGGAATCCATTTGATCTAATAGGGTATAGAATCTTTCAGGTAGTGCTGTGATAGGAAACTCGAAAGAATAGTTGGAGAGGATTCGGAAGAGTCGATATACTCCAACAAGGTATCAAAGGGTAGGTTGGTGGGTTGTTCGACACCTGTGGTTGATTGGGTACAAAATATTAATGTCGATGCTTTTGTCTCGGGAACAGACCTGCAACGAAGTCCCTTCTGAGTTGCACTTTTTACAGCGGGGGTCGATGCGTCTTGCTTTAGAAATTCAGATGTTTTAGATTTTTGCGAATGATCCATGGTTTGGCGCCTAGTATTTTGTTTCTGCATAGGGACTTCCGTTTCAGAAGTAGAAGCAATGGTGGGAGACGGATTAGGGGACGCAGACGCAGGCCTACTACGTGGGTTTGGCGAACTCATCGGGAGGGTAGGGGGCAGAATTTCACGGTAGGAAATACTCTCCAAGCTTTGTGGTGTATTAGCAAACTCAGTTTCGTTTCTGGTTGGTTGAAAACCCAGTATCAGTTGTTGAGGGCATTTTTGACGGGTGATTGGATCGATGGTTGCTTTTGGACTATTTGAATAGGCAATGCAGGGGAAGGAGGCAGGTTGCAGTATTGTTAGTGGGTTGACACGGGGAGGTGGGGGCAACTGTTGCAATTGTAGCGAAGGATTGCCATTGAATGTAGCATATTTGTCTTTAAGCTTGTGTACACAGGGTTGTGGAGTCGGTTCAAAAATTTTCCGACTCCGACTCCACCCTCTTCAAAATTACGGACTTTAGGCAATGGGTACTGTAGGGTCCTCTACAATTTTTGCAGTGGTGTTTGCATAGGAAATGTGATATTCCTCTCTGCAGACCATGCAGATAGCAGTCGGTCCCTTACAGTGTTTTGTGGGATGACTAAACCGCGACACTTAGAGCAACGTCTGGGTCGGGGAAAAAAAGGCGGACGAACACTGTAGCTTGTAAACCCTATTTTCACCTTTGTAGGTGGAAAAGGGATGTTAAAGGTAGAAGGCAAGCGAGGATTTGGGGTGTCAGGGGATCGAGTTTAGACTTAGGAGAAATCTGTATACATTTGTAACAAAAAATCTTTTCTGTTGGAGATGGCTTAGAATGAAAGTAGTCTTCGCTTTTCTGCACGGGAGCATAAATAGTGCATTTGGATGTTTCTTATTTCGACAGGAGCGACAACAAAAGGATATTTCCCAGAGACGTTAAGGATAACAAGATGGAATTTTGATTCGGAGTAGTAGCTTGAACGCGACGGGAAGATTTTCAACTTCTAAAGCTTTTGCAAGTACATCGCGAGGAATAATAGTTATATGGTCGGTAAAATATTTTTACGTAGTAAATAGCAAAAATACATCAGGAATGATGTATCCGCTGGCAGTCCGGAGCATCATGTGGAGTAAACAGAGAAGAACGACTATGACGAGGGGGCACCATTTCGGGGTTCCCAAATCCGTTCGGGCACCTGGGATGTAGAATGAGTGTCAATCGAGTAATTGCTGGGTGTAGGCAGGGGCCTTCCAGGTGAAGTGAAGGAAGTGATGGCGTTAATTTCGATGTATAATCCAAATCAATACAGGGTCAATATCGGTTTTATTAATCAAATTTAAATCAACTTCCAGAATATATAAAAAAATAAAGGAATACTCCCTCATGGGTTTTGTGCCGCCCCCCAACCCCCCCCCCCCCAAGGACACCGATAAACAGCGGGGAGTCTCTTATTACAGGCGTTTCAAAGAATCGTTAAAAATAAACCAAATAGATCGTGTGAACCGAATGACGAACGATCGATGAGGCTCACACCCCTTCAGCATAGACGACATCGGATGCCCCTCCCATAAAGAAGGACGATAAAGGGGTTTATCAACCTCTCTAGGGGGGGGGGATGATGATTTAAAGATATAGATAATGAATTCGAAAGAGGGGATATGAAGAGGGATGCAGATCTCCCTAGTATTGTTTAATATTATGTTAAGTCTGAAGCTGGAACACCAAGATCATGCCTACCGCAAGGGGATGAGAAGAGTAACTAAAATTGAGTCATTTTTCGGTATTTAAACGTAATTAATTTGGGACAAATAGTAGTTTGAATTGTTTGTAAAAATAAAGTATTAAATAATGTTCCAATTGAGTCATCAGCGTCTTCCTTAATCTTTAATTTAATTATTTTTATTTGTTAATTAAATTTGGATGAATTAAAACCATTTAATATAAAATTTTATTAAGCCCATTTAATTAGTACAACATTTACTATACCATTCTGCAGAAGACTAATTCCTTTCCATCTCTAATTCTTCATTATTTACTCTGATGTCTTCTGCAAGCGTCTTTCTCCTTTTATTCACAACTGAATTGAATCTCATTTATCCAATTCAAAATTCATTCCAATTTCTATTCATAAATTAATTGCTACGTTTACACGTCTTTCTGATTTCTTTCTGTTTGATGTGAAGATTTACTTCATTCATATAAAAAAGGTAAGATAAATTTTTCACTTCTGATTGATTTATGATTCACCTTTATTCATTCTTTTCAGGTTAATAAATTACTTGGGGAAGAGGAGGGGGTGGAGGGAGAGAAATTTAATACTAGATTTCTTTTTTCAATTCAAGTTTCATAACCATTTCTTAAGAGGACATTTCAATAGACTTTTTTCACTAAATTCCTTTCTTCAAGAGAAAATTAGTCTCTACTTCTATTTTATATATATTTGAAATTCTATCAGCCATGAATAAGGAACGCATTTTATATCTGTCTCTGTAGTTCTTTAGGGAAACGAGTACGACCTTTAATTCCTATTCTTCATTAATAAAAGTATAATTATGTTGTTATAATATACATTAAATTTTTATCCATTCTTTTCGGTGATATATGCTACAGCCGAATTCGAACGTTGACCTGGAAGTCTACAGAATTTTTATGCACTTCCCAATATCAACCACAACACCGCATTATAGTTATCCATTATTATCCAATCAATTATTTTTTTGAACTTTTTCATTTGCTAATACTCATTACAATATGCTCGTCTTGATTAACATTTCGTCATCATCATCACTCTGGTCTATGCTGCTATCTCGAGGATGGTAAGGAACTTATAAATTCTTCCTGCGGCAGATCTAATTCACCACTTATTAAGAATGATGACCTTTACAGTTCCTCACTTGAGGGTCGCTCTTTGTCTGGTAAAGAGGCACTTTTATATATTTTCAATATGACTTTTCTTCCAGATCTATTTCTTAACAATCAAAACCATCATTCTTGTCTCTATAATTAGCGTCCCTTTAATTTTCAGTTTGCCATGGAATTTCTTAATACATTTTTATTTTCGTTGATTTCTTTATTTCTTGTGCCAGCTCCATGCTTCCTAAGAACGTGGTTTTTTAAACTTACTTTCTGATTACATTCATAGCTGCACTCAGAACATTTAATTGTTAATTTTTTTTCCACCTTTCTTAAGGGTTACCACTCCATGCGCAGGCCCGAACCTCGGGCCTAAGCGCATATGGTTGTCCCGGCAGGTTCTCTAACATCCAAGAACCATTCTCAGTATTCTGGCGCTCTGTCTAATTATAATCGATACATTTCAACGTAGTACTTCACCTGTATCTGTCTATGCACGGTTTAAACTTTTTTTAATCACTCCCATGCTTCCAATAACCAAAGGAATAACCTCAGCTCTGTCTATGTCATTCCACAATCCTTGTAATGAATATTTCAGTCTTTGGTATTTAATTTCCTTTTCCTTTGCACATGCAGATACTCTGCCGTCCCACGGTATTCCTAAATATATGTCTTTCTTTTACTTTTATCTTTTACAACAATATCCGGTCTGTTATGTACTATAGGTACATCTGTGGGAATGCTATAGTCGTATAGTATTAGCGCGTGGTTATTTTCTTCTATTGCGTTTGGGTTGTGTTCCCAATATTTGGATGCTTCTATTGTTATTTTGTATTTTCACAAACTCTGAAATGGATTAGTTTACATATTGTATTATGTCTTTCGGTGTATTGCTGGCGATGGAGAAGTGTTTCACAGCTTGATAATATATGGCTAACTGTTTCCGGAGATACTTTACATGAACTTTGTAAATGTTATTATTTTTTTCTTTTCCCCCTTCTATCTCTCTCTTGAACAAATTGGTTCGTAATGCTAAGTCCTGTGCTCCAAATTTCTTTCTCCATCTCTTTCTTAGATACCCCTGCATACTGCTTCTAACGATTTTTCTTTTTATCTATATACACCTGTTCTATAATATTTTTGTAATTCCTTTGCAAATGCATGCTCCTTCCAATTATTTTCAGTGTTTTTTACTTCTTTGCTTTTACTGTTTTTAATGTGTTTTGTGTTTCATCTGTTCCTCTTTTTCATTCCTTCTGTTGTTGGATCATCATTAAGGATAACTTTCGTAGGTAACTCTTTTTTTTTGCTATAAAGTTTTCTCATCGTATTTCCCTGTATTTCGTGCTCCTTCACCCATATGATGAATTTACTGTCACTTTCTTTCAATATAGGGTTGTTAATTCCGATCCACTTTCCTCTATATACTGCTCTATTTTCTGAAGTCCATTTCCACCCTTATTTCTGGATACATGTATCCGTGATACACATTGGTTTTTATGAGTCATCTTATGGGCGTGCAGCATTTTTCTCGTTTTAATATCTAGTTATTTAAAATCTTCTTGGAACCAATCAATTATCCCAAACCGTACGATAATACTGGTACTGCCAGTGTTTCTTAGCTTCACCTTAAATTTGCAATTTTAATTCAGATTCATATTGTTTCAGTCTCTTCTCATAATCCTCATCAGCCTTTCCTTCATTTTACTTGTGTTCTATTTTTTCACATTCTTCTATTCCAAGATATTTATAGGTGTCTTCCTGGTCTAGTTGTCTAATGATCTCGTCATCTATTCTGATATTTCCACTGTCAATTCTTTTTCCTTTCTTCAACTCCAGAAACGCGCATTTATCCAGTCCGAACTCCATTTGTATATCATTCGAAAACTTCTTAACTACCTCAATCTGTTCAATTGTTTGTCGTTTGTTTGGGGAGTATAGTTTAATGTCATCCATGTAAAAATAAATGCAGAGTTTTTCCCTTTCTTGATCGTGAGGATATACCCATTATGAAAGTTATTTATCAATGAACTCAGTGGGTTCAATGATAGTACAAACAGCAATGGGGATAAGGAATCCCCTTGGAATATTCCTCTCCTTATTTTTACATTATTTATTTGTATCGTACCATTTTCGTGATGTAGTTTAATGTTTATCTTCCATATGTGCATCACTTTTTCCATAAACTCTCTTATCTTATTAATGATTCACTTTAGATTTTAAATACCTCTTGATCCAGTGATGCGGCACACTATCATGTCTTTTTTATAATCAATCCAAGTCATGCTTAAGTTCTTCCGTCCTTGCCTGCTGTCTTCTAGGATCATTTTATTTATTAATATGTGATCTTTTCGTAGTGAATGCATTTAATAATTGGTTTGCGTTCTTGTTTGATTATACTAGGTTTCTATTTGTATGTTTGTATATTCTTTCTGTAATAATTGCTGTTAATATTTTGTATATTGTTGGTACAAGTAATTGGTCTATATTTCCCTGGGTTTTGTGTTTCCCCTGTTTTAGGGATAAGGACTGTTTCTCCTTTGGTCATCCACTCGGGTATTTCAGCTGTTCCGTTCAGAATTCTGTTGAAGCACTTTGTTAAATTTTTTAAAATTTTTTTACCATAATTTTGTTAAATTTCCTTTGGTGTGGGAAGTGCTCTATATTTTGGAAAGATTGGAGGTTTTGTTCATTATAGTTAGTGAATTTGTGACAGTTTACCTTTTAATATTTGATATAGGTTTTATTAATAATGGGTGTATGTGTTGAGTGATTATATTGAATTGTGATGAGTATGTCTCTTTCAGGTGGTTTATCAACTTTTATATTTTCACCTCTCAAATCTCTATAGAACTTTCCTTTATCTGTCTGGCACATTTTGTTTTGTCTTTTTCTTTGTTCTTCTTTCTTGTATGAACTTAATTTTTTTTGCTTTTGCTGCTAATTCTAGTTTTCTGCTACCGATTGCGTATGTTACTTGATCTCTGCTTCTACTTCTTCTTATCATATTTTGTGCCTGTCTGATTTTATTTTCCATTGGATGTTTCCTTCTTCGTATTCTTTTATCAGTGATATTTCTTTCAGAAATTTCTGACTCGCTGTTTCTCTCTAATCTAATTTCCCATGACGGTTTTTTTTTCCTTTTTCCATTTGATCTATTTTTCTCAAATATTTTTCCCCCCCATCAAATGCTGTTATGCTCTTGCTGTTGCCCATAATATAACCGTTTACTTCTGAAATATTCGCATCTCTAGGTATAATTCGGTAATACCCTGTTTGCTATTCCGGCATATTTATTTATTTTCATCCAATTATTCTATTTTATTTCTTCCTTTTCTTCTTCCATGTTGTGTTAAATTAATATCTTCATTCTCTATAGTGTGCTATTTTGCTTTTCATCTCTTCTTCCTCCTGCCCAGTTTCTATCCCCGTATTTCGTTTTCTATCCATCATTTTCAGTCATCTCATCTTCATCTGGTCCCTCTGTTTCTTCATAGTGGCTTCCTGTATCCGAATCATTATTACTTTCACTATTTCTTCTGTTCATAATTTCTTGTTTAGGATTTCAGCAGCCACTATATTTCTTTCTCCTTACTATCTCCTGTCTCATCCAAAAACTCCTCATCTATTATCTTTTTCAAAGTATCATTATCTGTCACTTTAATTTGTCTTCTTAACTCATTCTCTGTATTTTTTTCCAGTTTTTATTCTATTCCCTGATATAGTGTTTCTTATTTTTCTGTTTTAATATGGTCCGATCATTCTGGTTGTGATCTGAATTTTTATGCGCCAACTTCCGTCTGAACACCATCGTTGAGTCTATACAGTGTGCGCCATCGCTATGTTCAGGCGCTCGCTGTACTAGAGCGTGCGTCTTCCTCTGTGAGTTTACGTATTTTATCTCAGATCTCATTATTAGTAGAATGTTTTTAGAGCCATTTCTTTTATTTTTTTTTGCGTACTCCCTGACCTTCTTTTATTAAAGTTTGATGAGTTAGGTATATATATTATCTTATTATATAATGGCCTTATTGTTTTATTATTCGAGGCTTAATTAAGTTTGATCAGTTTTCTTCTTTCTACCCCCGTATATTTCTTTTTAAACTCATAATCTTATCTTTCATCTTTTGCTATCAATATATTAATATTATTATCATTTATACCACAAACATTATAAGATAAAAGAATTTGACTGAACCGTTTCCTCTGTTAGGTAGATATATATAAAAAACATATTATACTTATATAAGGTTGACCATACCTAATTAATAGCTTTCCAATACTTATTCACTTATTGCCATTAATCCTCTGTGGCAGATCCCAATATTTTCAACCTCTTCCCTCTAGTACCTCGTTCTAATCTTCACTTTATTTTTTATTTGTTATTGTTTTTTTTTTTCACCTTTATTCTTAAGGGGTTCCATAAGTTTTAACTGGATTGGTGTGAATAAATTCAATTGACAATAAAACTGTAAGGGGGGGAAAACAAATTCTGCGATTACCTTCGGGAGCGCCTTAAAGTACGGCGTTCTTTTTTTAGAAATGGCTTGTTTCCCACGGCCCAGTTCAATAATCGTATCTTAAAAACCTAATGATTACACCAGAATAAGCTAGCAGAGAAAATATTTCATCTATTCTCTTGGGCTCTGTTATGAAACTACGTATTCTAGCGCTCTGTCGTATTATAATGGAGCTCATCTCCAACGTTGTTACTTCCACCTAATGTATCTATTATTCTTTATTTATCAATTTAATATATATTGTTAGTATATATGTAAAGCTTTTTTTTTTATTTATCGACTTCCCAAATTATCTGCACACAGTAAGCAGTGCACTATCCACTCTCTTCCTTTCTCCATCAGTCTAAACCCCTCCCTTGTCACCCCTGCCTTTAATTTTTTTATCACCCTATTTCCTATTTTATAACTGCTAAACTAACTTTACACAGCACAACCCTTTCAATTGAAAACATTGATTTTCTATGATTTCAATAAATGTTTTAAATTAGAAAAAATTGAATGATATAAAAGAATCACAGAAAAAAAAAAAAAAAGTTGGTTGTCTTAGAGAGCACAAAGAAAGAAATTATTGTGAATATGAAAAGCGTATAAAAGTCAGTTATTCAAATTCAAAAACATAAATCACATAATTTAGGCATTGTGAACTTTTATTTTAGAGTATTTTTAAGTTATGATGATATTTAGTATTTAATATTTATTCTCAATTTCAGATGATATTATATTAGTATGAAATTTTGTCGTGATTTTTTTTTTTGGTCTCCAGATTCTGGACTTAATTCTGTCATTTCTCAGCGTATAAATTGTCCAGGATCTTTAAAAAAAATTATTTTTCTATTATTATGTATAGCATTAGGAACATGTCTGATTTTTTACAATATAACTTCTTATAGCGCAGTAACAAATTTCAGTAAGTATAAGTTTGTATATTAGTTTTATATTTGTGATTAAATAAAAAAATCATATTTAAATATAATTTATATAATTTGAATTAATCATCCATTGTCTCTAAAAAGGAGAAAACAAAATATATAATTTTCTTTTGGAAATTATATAGTAAATACTTTACATGACTGTGTTAATACCCTTATGCAAATAAGTGACTATTGAAGTTCTAACAGTTTGAGTCAAATGAATGTTTGATTAAAATAAAAATTACATTCATTCTCGTTTTGAAGGTTCCAGATTACATCTAAATGATAAATTGGTTCCCCAATTGATATTACTAACTTGTTCCGCCTCATTTAAAGTTTGTCTGTATATGACAGTTTCTTACATGTCTCTTTATGACTGTTTCTCTCACCATTCTTGCAACTATTATGAGTGATTAATCTTGGATGAACATTTCTTTGCTATTTAAGACCAGCACTAAAAGTTTGTTTGTGTGAATATGTTAAATTATGTAACTAACCATATTACTAAAAAAAAAAAAAAGTTTTATTATTGTAATGAGTATCTGCTAATATATTAAGTATAATATAAAGTATTTCTTGAAAAGAGATAGAAATTGTTTATTAAAAAGTAGAATATTGAATAATGAAGTTTTTTCAGTGGTTTAAATTATTGTTTTAAAATAAAACCAAAATTATTGTTATGGATTCATTTATATCTTCTGCTTTGATATTGTAATTTATGATTGTATCACATGTACATATAATCTATTTTTGAGGTTTCTAATATTTACTTATTGCCTAGCACCTACAGAGAAAATTTTGCACCATTCAACCACTGAACTATATAACAAGAAGAGAATAAAATTTCGAGGCACTCAAAGACGGCTGCCCCAAACAGTTATTGTAGGTGTAAGAAAATGTGGTACAAGAGCATTGCTAGAAATGTTAGCCCTTCATTCATATGTTGTTAAAAAGAGTGAAGAAATGCATTTCTTTGATGATGATGATATTTATGAAAATGGTTTAGAATGGTATAGGAAAAAAATGCCATACTCCTTTGACAATCAGGTATGAATACCCATAAGACTAATGAAGCCAGTGTATTTGATTACAACTAATATTTATTTAGAATTTATATGGACAGTAAATTTTAAATTTAACATTCACCAAATAAAATTTATTTTTATTGTGGTCCTCAAAATTCAGATCATTATAAATGGTTTAATTTTTATTCTTAGACTATAGTCACTATAGATTTACTCTCGAATTTGACTAGTGGACATGCAACTTTAACACATACCATACTCATTCATTTTGTATGTTAGCGTCTGCCTATTAGTACAGAAATGTAAGAAATAATTTTATTATTTATTCTGGTGTCCATTTATAGGTAACCATTGAGAAAACACCTTCCTACTTTATTTCAAGAGAAGCACCAGCTCGGATAAAGGAGATGAATGATTCTGTTCGGCTATTGGTGATTGTAAGAGAGCCAACCACAAGAGTGATTTCAGATTATGCTCAGATTTTAGATTCAAAAAAATTAAGAGGAAAACCTTATATACCCTTCGAGAAAAGAGTTCTTAATGAAGGTGGTGAAATAAATGAAAAGTGAGAGAATTGGCAATGTTTTTAAATATCATAAATATGAAATATTGTTAAAAAATATTATAAAAAATTATCCGTTTAAATTTATTTTAATTTAGCTTGTAAATTCATTTATTAATTAAATTTAATAATAAATTTGCTTCTTTATGAAATTAATTAGGCTATGTAATTTTTACCATTTTTGGGTGAATTTTGGTCGTGACGGTCTCGCGCTTAAGGGTTTGAGGGGAGGTTGTGGGGTGAGTGGGCGTTTTCTTCTTCAACTTGAAGTCATGGTCTTCTTCTTAACTATTATATTTCCGATGCATGTTTGCGCACCTCACCCCAGTCCTGGGATCCGACGGGCGGCTGATGGATAGATGTATGGATTTAATCATTATTTTAGGATTTTATGAAATTAATTTGTAATTTAATTTTGTAATTTGTTTCAAAATTTAGATTCGAGATAAACTTGTACTGTAAGTTTTGAATAATAATAATAATAATAATAATAATAATAATAATAATAATAATAATAATAAGAAGAAGAAGAAGAAGTCCATCTTGTCCATCTGAGGGTAATGTTGAAGAGAGTGCGATTTTCTGGGATAATCTGAATGATGTTTTGGATGGGGTGAGTAGGAGCTTCAGATTGATTGTGTTGGGTACCAAGTGATTGGATAGGTGATCAAAGGGATGGTATAACAGGTGAATGTTTTGGGGTGTCGGGGAGAAAAATGGGAATGATGGGAGGTGATTGATTTCGGAAGCTGTAGTGTAAGTAATACTTTCTTTAAACACAAGAGTATTCATAAGTTTACTAGAGTTGGTATAGGTAGAGATGGTATCGAAGTGAATAGTATGATTGATTTTGTGTTGGTGAAGAAGGAGATGTTGAAGCAGTATGTGCTGGATGTTAAGTCGGTGAGAGGGTTAGGAATGGGATTATCGGATCATTATGTTGTTTTATGTAAAATTAAGTTAGTGTTGGTTTGGATGGAGAAGAAGGTGATAAAAGGAAGGAAGTGGTAGAATTAAGAGTGAGAAGTTAAATGAACAGGAATAGGGATAAGTATTTAGAGGCAGCACAAGTAAATCGTTAACAGATGTGAACAAGACTGAGCGAAAAATAGACAAATGAAGAGTGTTGTTAGCAATTCAAAGAGTATATTGAATATGCTAGAAAGTAGGAAATACAGAATGTTGTGTTGAGGGGTGGAATGAGAGAAAGGTGGTACAAGTGGTTAAAAAACTAAAAAAGCGTGGATTGAATGCTATAAAGCCAATGGTAGTTTCAAAGAAGATGTTTGAATTACTAAAGGAGGAAAGAATTTAACACTACATAATGAAAGGAAAAAAAATTAAATGACATGGTTGGAAGAGGAGTGATGGGGACTTAGAAGAGATAGGAGCTCTTCTGTCTTCTGGAAGGAAAGCGCGAAAGGTTGAGAATAAGAATAGGGGAATCTGGCCCAGAATATTAGACTAGGGATTACTTGCTTTCGTAACTGATAAATGGATGTGAGAAGATTGTGGAGGGACATCAAAATCTGCATAACATTGGCAGTAATGAAGAGGTGAAAGTGAATGTGTGTGGGTTTAATGGTTCAAGAAGGAATAGGTATTTTGGAGAAGAGGTCATTAGTAAGGAGAAGGTAATGGGTAGAGTGAGAAAGTTGAAGAATGGTAAATCTGCAGGTATAGATAAATTGCTGGTGAAATATGATCAACATGGAGAGGCGAGATGATTGATTGGTTGGAGTATGCTGCTCAAGCGTTTGGGGAGGTATAGTTCGAGGATTGGAGAGAGCAGTAATAGTACCGGAGGATAAGATAACTGTAGGAATTATAGGGTAATTAGAATATTGAGTGTTGTAGGGAAGATATATGCTGATAATTTGTTCAAAGGCTGATTTTTTTTTTAATAATGATAGTTCCATTGAATATGATTTTGAATATAAAATTTAAAAGTGGTTGGACACTACTACTAAGAGTTAATTGTCATCTATTTTTGTGGGAGTTCGCAATTAATTTGGGAAGATTTTTATACTAATGTTAATTTTTACTAGCGTAATTACTCTTTAAAAAAATTAATTTCTTTAATTCCACTATAATATCTGATGAAGTTAATTTTGTATTTATTTTTTCGCAACAGTTATATCGCCATTAAAATAAGCCAGTACTTTGTTCACATGGTAAGGTGGCTTCGCGTTTTCTCTTTGGAACAAATATTAGTAGTGGATGGCGAGCAACTCGTTCGGGATCCTTTCCCAGAACTGAAGAAGGTATTGTATTTTATCTAAGTCTACTTCTCCTCATCTTTCTAATCACCCCCTCTCTCCCCTCCTCACCAAAAGAAAAAACTACTGGAAAGTCAAAATTATCTACTTCCTACATTATTTTAAAATTTCATTTTGTGAAAGATTTGCCTAAATACATCCCCTCGTGGCGTAGGAGTTTGACTCGCCGACTCTCATGCGAGAGGACGCTGGTTCAATCCTCCGCGTAGCAGTCTGAGTTTTATTTTCCTGGAAGCAAAATTCGCGACTTTCAAAGCAGCGAACCGTGGTGGCGACAAACTTGAAGGCCGGCCTTAAAAGTTCGATTTCCCGTAGTCCCCCGTGTTACCCTCTAAGAAGGGGATAAAGCACGTTAAAGGGAGTTTTTTTTATATCCATTTATAAAATTACATTAATTTGATTTTGTTGGTATTATTATATTTATGAGAAATTTAATGTAAGATTAATTAATAGTCTTAAAAGCTTTCTTCAAGTTTATAGTGCGATGTGATTACAGTTCTTAGCAGAGGAGTTAAGTACATAACAAAAAAACAAAAAAAAATAATAAGAACTAAAATTTATAATGATGATACTTTGAATTTTTCAATAAATGTCTCATACTTATACGAACATTATTTCCATAATAATATCACATTTGATTAAATGTTTGTTCCTATTATATAGATTTAAAGTTTATGATGTAATATAAAAGTATGATATTCCTTAGGTTAACCTAGAATTTCATGTCTCAATACACAGCGTTTGAAAGTGTACGGAGTCAAAGAAAGTGGGTAAAACAAGAAAGTAGAGTATTCCAGAGTTTACCAGTAGAGTAAATGGAAGAATGAACATAACAGTTAAGTCAGTGGTCAGGATTTTATAAGTTTGCGATTAGAGAGTTCAAAAGACAATGTCCGTTTTAATAGCGATGTTATAAGGTATCAGAAGAGTGATACAACAGTTTGACTTCTAAACAGAAATTGGAGAGAGTCGGTGAGAGGGAGAGTGAGAGCTGAAAAGACGAAAATCTACACACCTCACCCTTTCCAGAAGAAATGTATGAATGGATCCACCCCAGAAATGTGTATTGCATACTTTTACAATGACGTACAAATCCCTATGCTGAAGAAGAAACTGGAGTGAAGAAGTTTTGAAAGTGCCTCAAGACACCTAACCTCTCGGAAACATGTCTAGTAATAGGAAAAAAAAACATTATCCCTCCTTGAGAGAACGCTAGAAAAGGAAATTCTAAAAATATTAAGGTTTAATTTTGTTTTTTCGAAGATCCGGTAGCCATGTGGAAGATTATATCGAGTAGATAAATGAAGAAATTGGGGTCTCTGCCCCCAAGTACCCAAGTATGAGAAAGATCAGAGATCAGTTGCCCCAAAGCTACCCTCCTCGCATCAACTCTTTATAGCTGTGTGCCCGTCTCTCTTTTTCAAATAATAATGGTGATGAAGAATCACAGGTGAAGTAATCCTTGTAAAAGTGTGATAGACAATGAAGTGACAGAGAGTAGTAGTTGATAGAACATAACTTTGAAGAACACCACTAACCACCAATATTGGTAGATTTAATTGACGAAAGGAGCCAGTCTGCAATAGCTGCAAATAGGACAATCAGGAAGGAAATCAGAGATGGATCAATACGGAAAGAGGAAAGTTTAGAAATAGAACATTTTTGTTGGAGAGTTGAAAGCTTTCGATATGTTTCGTGAATCGTGACATAACTGAAGGATTCTTAAAAACAGAGTTACTTTAGTACTTAACTTAACAATTACTTTAACACAACTTGTGATTAACTCTTTAAGTTATGATATTTAACATAAACAATAATTTCAAGAAGTTTTTATTATAAAGTTTTAGATATTTATTTAATATTTTTAACATTCTAATCAACAATTAATTTTTTAATTTTTTTTTTTATTTTAGAGTTTAAGAATAGGCTTTGGAAATATCAAAGTAAATTGCATGGAATTTTTATTTCCAATGAAGCCAAAGGTTTTTATTCTTTTGAAACAAAAAATAGACAAATCTTTACTTTCCCTACCAAAGGGCAGAAAACTTGAGAATCGATCACTACTGGTTTCCCAAGCTGCAGAAGATATTTTGCACCATTTAGTAGACATTTTTGTAGTTGATTGGACAGAAATTTTGGCTGGTTAACTTCATAGATTTTATATTGTGTGTGTGTATTATTATTATTATTATTATTATTATTATTATTATTATTATTATTATTGTGTGTGTGTGTGTGTGTATTATTATTATTATTATTATTTAGGCTGACTTTTTACTATATATTATATATATTTACTATATAATTTGTGCCATTGTAAAATCTTTCTTCGTTCATGTACATAAATATCAGTTTTACAGTAATATGTATATATATATATAATATATATATATATATATATAATAATATAATAATATATATATATATATAACTCAATATATATATATATATATAAATATATATATATATATATATATATATATAATAATAATATATATATATATAAACTTTATTCAGGAAATGGTATTGTTTGGATTATTATTTATTATTATTATTGTTGTTATTGTTATTATTGGTATTATTATTAATTATGTATTATTATTATTATTTATTGACAGGGTAGCAGCTGTTTTGATATAACAACATGGTTTGACTTTATTATAATGTATATGTATATATATATGTATATAATATATATATATAATATAATAATATATATATATATGTATATATATATATATATATATATATATATATATATATATATTATATATATATTATAATAATATATATATATAATATAATATAATATATATAATATATATATATATATATATATATGTATATATATATATATATATATATATATATATATATATATATTTACTTACTATAGGAGTTCTAGAGTTTTTTATTCCCTTTTATTGCAGTAATATATATATATATATATATATATATATATATATATATATATATTTTATACCTTATTTTAACATAACCTTTACCCTACATTTTATATAACTTATATGTATATATATATATATATAATATATATATATATATATATATATGTAATATATAATATATACTATATATAATATATGTTATATATAATATATATATATATATATATATATATATATATAATATATATATATATATATATATATATATATATATATATATATATATATATATATATATATATACCATAACATAATACGCTTTTATGTTTATGCAAAAGGAATTATTTGGGCTTTTAAATATTGTAAAAGAATTATATCTCATTGAGGATGGCCAAACCGTCAGTGAAACTAATTTTCTACAATTTCTATTCACAACTTTCTATTTGTTTAACAATGCAAAGAATTGTATTGTAGAGTTAAGAGGTTGACTGTCTGTGTATGTATGTGTGATTGAGAAGTTGGGGTCTACTATGTTGATTATTTTGCAAGATAATTTTTTTTTTTTTGAGAGTATGGATTATTATTTTTTTAACTTTTAGATCTTGATGTGCTATTAGTACATAAGTATCACTATTTTTAGATGTTAATATTTAGTATTAATACTACTTGTTATTACTGTTTTTATATTATTATTAACTTGTCACTTATTTTAATATATGTACGACATAGTAGAGTACTATATATATATATATATATATATATATATATATACTTATATATATATATATATATATATATATATATATATATATATATATATATATATATATATATATATATATATATATATATATTTATATATATATATATATATATATATATATATATATTTTTTTATATAGATATATATATATATATATATATATATATATATATATATATATATATATATATATATATATATATATATATATATATATATATATATATATATATTATAAAATTTCGCCTCTAAGAGGTATAAAATTGAGGTACATCTGTTAGCAGCATATAATATAATATATTATTTTCTTAAGTTCGTAAATTCTTTTTTACTTATGTCGGTTTTCTTCCATTGTTTTACACCCAAAGATATTTTTTTGTTTATTGTTGGCTTGAAGTTTAAAGAGGTTTAGAACATCTGTGATGATCATTGTTTGAAATTTGCTCTCTATGTATTAGTTGAAGCTTCTTCATGACGGTATTATAGGCATTTGTACTTCTTTTTTTTATATATATATTGGCTCTCATTAAAAGCCCTTTTATTATTACACGTGGGTGGTTAATGATTTAGTATAAAGTGGTGGTCATTTGTATACTATGTTTATATGTACGGTGTATTAGTTAAAGTTGTTCAAGGTTTTAACTTCTTATTACGTCACTGGTAAGCAATGATTTTTCTTCGTTTAACTACATTTATACATTACTCTCTGATGTATAATAAATTAGAACTTGCTGTCCTGCTAATTTCTTAAGTGTTTCAGAATGCCTGCTTCCTACTAAATCTTATTTCTCTTCTATCTTGTTTTCTGGTTGAGAGTGTCATTGGGTTTTTCGAAATATAGAACAAAGCTTAATATATGAGAATGATTAGCATCTAGGTATTACATTTAATTTTATGTTGTATGTTTAAATCTACCAAGCTATTCAATGTATTTTTATAATGATGGGAAAAGGGAGTATCATTGTCGTTGAAGAAGGTTTTTATTTTATGGAGCGACGTCATCGTTGAATAAGATTTCGTTTTATTTATAATTAGTGTCAACTAAGTTTAATTTTAATAATTAGTGTTTTAATTTTTTATATATCTTCCTTCAGAAGAGAATTTTAAATGTAATAGCTTTAGTTATTTAACGTTTTAAGTTTAAAAGGCGGTCGTGATCTTTGATTTACTGATTTACGTATCTTAACTAAATACTATAGTAATAATTTTATAGTGCAACGTAAGGCAAAGAAGGATTCATCTTTGTTATATTCTCTCATGTAAAATGAAGCGAGAGATATAATTAAAAATACTTGTTAAATACAAGTGATATTATTTTTCATCTCCTATCTTTCAAGAAACTTCAATCTCCCTTGGGAGAGTTATTGTTGCTTTGTTTCAGGAAATTTTATCATTGTCCTTACATGAATTATATAGAAAACAATTTTACTAATAGGTGGCATAGATGCCTCGGGACCACTAATATGTTCTTATATAAACTAAACATTTTTAGTTTTACTTATTTTTGTGGATTTTCATAGTTTACGTTTCCTACCTTTAAAAGTTTTATTTATTATTCAGGTCAAGTTTTGCAAGTGTTGGGCAATTAGTCTTCCTCATTTCAAGTTACCATCCTTGTTTTAATTCGTTTTCTACTTATCTTTTAGGAGGTCTCCGCTACATATTGCCAATTCATTTCCTCATTATGTGAGCCGTGGTGGGTCCTGGACACTGACTCAAAAAAAAAAAAAATTCCTCATTATGGTCGTTTTAATGAACCAAAAGCAAAGGTTGAGATAGTGGATAATATTTTTTTTATATATTTTCATTTTTCTACGTTGTCCATTACACTTTTTTAATTTGAGATATTTCTATTTCGCAGTATTTAAGAAGTTTTATTTCCAATAGATATTTTGGCTTGGCTTTGTTTGTTTAGCTCGTTTAGTTACTTTTTAAGTAAATTGTTGTTTTTTGTTAAATCCCAATGTTAGGTGTATAATATTTAGATTTTATCATTCATTTAGCGACTTTTTTTCTTCTAAATATGAGAATGGTATTGTGAGAATCACAAGTTTTAAGATTGTTCTAAGACGAATTTTTATTTCTCTTAGGAACATTGTTTAAAAATAAAGATGCAGTTTCTTGGATAACTTCGAATTGTAATAATTGTCTAGTCCTTTCTTATTAGTTGCGAGACGCGTAGAGAGGTCATTTTCATTCTTGTCTCACAAACGATAGATCCCACAATCTATGGTTTACCGACGCTGCGATGCGGTACAGAGTTTGTGCCCCGGTGCGGTGCGGTCCGTTGCAAGTCATAATTCCTACTAGTCTCCTACGGGTTGACCCAGACTTTCTTTCAGTTATGGACCTTTTGCTGGTAAAGTAACGGACGATCATTTGCTTGTTAAACACGACTGTAAAATTTAATTAAACAAAGATTAACACCGCTCTTCTATGAGCCCCAAAGTTAATGGGAATACTTTGGAGAAGAAAGTCCTTTTTTTAAAACTTAATAAGGTTTTAATTCGTATCTCTATTATAGGATTGTTGTATCCGTCATGAAATTAAAAATATTTAATTATTTATTTGAAATATTCATATATAACAATTTCATTCTTTAATTTTACAGAATATTTCAAGGTTAAGTAATTTTAATTTTAGTAATTAATTAGAAACAGTTTGTTTAAATTAGGTTGTGGGGTATATGCCAAACATGATATTAAGGCTCAAACATTGCCATTTAAAATTGGGAAATCGTTGTATGGTGTATGTTGAAGAGTATTTACCGGTTATGTGTAAAATTACTATTCTTATTAATTTATTTTTATGTTAAATTAATTATTTATATACCTTTAAACATTAAAAAAAATGAGCCATATATTCCATTTGTTAGTACTTATTTTGTCTTCTATATCGATTAAGCTTCCCAAATTTACTTCCAACTTTTTTAATCTGATGGTAATTTTGATTTTTTTTTTTAAGTATTGTAATTCTAGAGGCCAGACAGATTTTATAAGTTTAAGATATTGTGTCAGTTTCAAAAATATATATAATTTAGTATCAGTAATATTTCAAATTATATTAGTAGTATCATATCACATGTATATATAGTGAGTAATTTTTCTTTATTTCTGTTGTAAATATAGAACCAGCGTAAATTTCTCTATTTCTCATATCGAGATCATTACACATCGCAAAATAGTGTTACGATTTATTTAGAAGTTTTATCATTTTGAGTGCTGAAACACTAGCAGAATGACTAGTCTATACTTTTCTTTATTTTACTAAAATTTTCGTTGAATGGGGGTCAAAACTTTGTTTATTAAAAGTTCACAATGAATATTCTCAATTCCGATATAATTTCGAGTTTGAAAAATATCTATCACTACTTTGTTTTTCAGTATAAAATATTTTTATTCCTATTTCGTATTAAACGGTGCAATTGCAATTATGCACTGTAAAAGAGGAGACCTACTTTTGCCAGTGAAAATTTCTTTCAACAAAAATTAACTTTGCACATTAAATTAAATATTTGAACTTTGCTTTAGTACAGTAAAGAAGGAAGCTTTCTATTAACTCATGTTTCATCTTCTATCAAAACATTTTTTAATATTTTCGTGTATTTAGTGTCGTAGAATCACAGCTACTGTTGTCTCTATATTGCCCATTTGGCCTCAGGAAGTTTTTCATTTTCTTTACCGACAAACCAGGGCATCAGTAAACCATATAACAGCTTCTCAAGGGCATAATTTTATACCCCTCCTGTTTCTCTCTCTATCAATAGGAGGATAATACACACCAACCCCTCCTTGCAATATCCTTTACACTATACCTAATTTTAATGTCTGCAACAACCATATATTTACATGACTCCACATAGCAGGGTCGGTCTTTGGACTGAAATTCTTTGATGTGGATTTCAATTTGTTTTTATCTATTTG
The DNA here is from genome assembly GCA_015478945.1 of Trachelipus rathkii. NCBI lineage: Eukaryota > Metazoa > Arthropoda > Malacostraca > Isopoda > Trachelipodidae > Trachelipus > Trachelipus rathkii. The sequence goes on from JABUQX010004629.1 coordinate 48,483, forward strand.
CCCAAAATATCTAAACCTTTAGAAATTATTTAGTCTTATGCTTTCTTATTGAAATAATCGCTATCGTAACTGTGATTCCCATTGTTGTTTATTGCTTTTGTATATTGACAACTTTACTATTTATTCTCTTCCCACTGGAAGCTAGAGTGGTATAAGTGTCATTGATTTTGGTTCTTGCTCTGTAATGAATAGGTAATCCGCCTCTAGTCAACCCCCTTTATTCAAATATTCACAGGGTCTCGTGCGAAAAAAATTTATCCCTCGGTATCTGAATGTTCTTTGTTCTTTTAGAAATGATTTACGAGACTTAATGGTTTTGTCATCTAATTTTTCGAGGGATATATAGATTTTGTTTGAAATAGGTCGCGCTTGAAATGGTCATAGCTTTCTTTTTTGTAAAATCTAATTATGCTGTAGATACTTCCACTAAAGCAACATATATGCTTTACTTTGAGACATGCATTGACGGACTGGGAGAATTTCGCTTTCCTAGATGCGACATCATAAATCCATTTTCGAGAGACGGTTACTTCAATTGCTGTTGTCGGCAAAAAGTCGGACGTATTGCTTATTACAAAACCTTGCTCTAATGTTAGGGATTCATCTGTTTGATTATCATAACTTATATTTTTTTTTTTTTTTTTTTTTTTTTTTTTTTTTTTCCTTTAGTTTTTCTCCATGCAAAAACTTCGTGATCCTCTACAAAATAAAAATTGCTCCTTTACTTTTTTGATCGAGAGTTGTTTAAGAGGTGTGAAATTGTTGTATTCTTCTCAGCAAATGTATAAAAATAAACTTTGTAGTCCAACGTATTTTTATAATAGAAAACCAAAATAACTAAAAGCATTATATTATTTTATGGCCAGTATTTACGAGTTACATTTTTTATGTATTACCTTATAGCATTATGTTTTTAGTTTATAAGATGCTTTTTCTAGAACAAAAATTTATTTTTTTAAGTTTTATTTTTAGTTTAATAATTACTTTATTTTGAGGTAATGAAGATACTTAAAAAATGTTTTAGTGAAAAAAATATTAAGTCAACCATCAAATCTGAAAAGATTTTTCAGTTTTGTTCCATATTGGAATATATATATATATATATATATATATATCCTATATATATTATATATATATATATTATTTTTTTTTATATATATATATATATATATATATATATATATATATATATATATATATATATATATATATATATATATATATATATATATATATATATATATTATATATTATATATAATATATATATATATATATATATATAATTTTTTGCTATAAAATTGGCGCGTTATTTAAAATTGCGCATTACGCTTTTTTTTCGTTTTTGTTGTAAAATTTAAATTTTTATCAATATATTTTTATAAATAAAAAGACCTTGTAGGTCATTGTATAGTTTTAAGTGCGACTGATTAAGATAAAGACAATTTTATTAAATAAAAAATGTTCAAAACAATTATTATTAATATACGAAGTGTTAATGTACTCTTGCCATAGTCATATTTCCTATTTTTTTATTTGTTGAATGTTATTTTAATTCTTCCAAAATCATCCTTAAAATTTATATTATATCCTTAAAATTTATATTATATTTTTATTTGAGTAAATTACCAAAATCTACCTCAGTCTTTAACTAAATAAACATTCTCAAGTCTAGTTTGTTTGTTTTTTATTTTAATATTTTTTTTGGAGTTGTTGCTTTTTTATAATTATAAATTTTTTTAAATACATCGTTTTATTATCATGCTTTCCATAAAAATATAAACTTAAGCGTTTAATTAAGTGATTTTTGGTAACAATTTTGCCAGATTTGTAGTTAACGGTGTAGTTTTACGGTTGTACGTGTAAGATTTAAACAATTTGCAAACTTATTCTAGAACCTTTGACTTCATTTGTGCAAGTTACTTATCTAGATGCGAATCTTGGTATCTTCTAGAAAAAAAAAAAAAACATTCTTTCGGATGTCTTTCACCAAACTATTCATTATTCGCAGATATAAAACAAAAACAAAAAATTCGCCTAAAGTAAACTATCCATTAATTACCTGGGATTTATTGTATTCATATTGTTTCGTTGGCAGAGTTGTAATTCAATACTTCCAAGGTATGAAAATAGGCCCAAAACAAAATTTTTATACGACACACCTACTAGCTTGTCCCTAATTTGTAACGATAGGTTATAAAATGAAATTTACAAATAGCTCTAATCAAAAATTTCAAGATGTCATTTTCCTTTCAAATGAAGAGATAAGATGAACAATAACCCAATGCATACCTTGTTAAGTATAGCTTTGATCAAATTAATGCCTATTATGAGAGAATGTTAATTCTTTTAAAGTTTTTCATGTCTCTCTCATGCATTCGTATGGAAACGCCTTCCCGAGGAGATTTTATCCAAACCTTATATTTTGGTATGCCTCAAGCACTAAACTTAAAAATACTCCAACTCAAATCTCCGATTCTACAAATAAAAAAATAATTAGTCTAGATTCCACTAAATTGAACTTAAAAGTCACTCTTCCTAGTAATAAACTTTTGTGATATCAATTTCTGTACTTTGAAAATCTTAAAATTCTATAATTAAATCCACACCCTCTTCAAGTTTATTTTCAATATTTAACTTTAACATTGTCTTTAATCTTTATCCCCTTTATTCAAAGAACAAATTATATTTTAAGTTTTGTATATTTGACTAAAAAAAATTTGCATTCAAATGAGTTAGTATACCCCCAAAGATGAAATAATAATAATAATTACGTAATTTCCACCATGTTCATAGTAGAGTTCAAAATAAACGAACGAAAATTTAATGCAAACTTCTCTCTCATGAATATATGGAGAAATGCCCGAGGAGGATATCGCGGAGGAAGATTTCACTTGAATAAAACTCATGAATAAAAACCCAACTTTGTTTCTCCCATAATCTTCATTAATTACTATCACACAAATTGAAACTTTGATCTTTTACTCCTTTCTCATGTTATTGTATCAATCCTATTAAAAAAAAAAAAAGTAATATTGGAATAGGAAGAAAAAAAAAAAAAAGAATTATATAGTCAAAACTACGAATGGGAAAATGTAACTGAGAAAAAACGGCTTAGGAACTAGCTTTAATTTTGGCCATGGGAATCTTCGATTTTAACCCCAAACCGGAAATTGTCATCCTTTTCAGCTAATTTTGACCAAATAAAAAGCAAACTGCAGCCTTTTTCTGACCCTTTCTAAAACTTCGATTTCTGGTGTTATTCTGTCTAAATTTTCAGAGCTTCTGTAATTTTTCGGTGATGCTCATTTCTTAGATTTTTTTTTTTTTTTTTTTTTTTTTTTTTTTTTTTTTTTTTTGGCTCTGGGCATGGAACAAATTTTCCAAAAAAAAAAAAAATTTTTAAATTTGTTAAAAATGATCCAAATAAAAAAGGCGCATCTCCCCCAACTATAAACCCCTGAAAATTTGATATGATTGGAGAAGTAGAGAAAAAAAATCGCAATTTTTCAATTTTATTTTATTTTTTTAAATTTTTACAACTTCCCAAACATTGAATTTAACGTTGTCTGCGCACAATTGAAAAATGTCAACTTGCATATTCATATTTGTGCATTGTACCTACGATAACATCACCCCCGCCCCTCAATCCTATAATTTATAACCCGAGAGAAAGAACTAGCAGAGATTTTAAAAAACAGACTAGTGAATTCCACATTTTAATTTCTAATAAACAATCGTCTTTCTGGACTTAAAAAATTAACTGCAAATCACTTTTAATATTTGAAAAAAACATTATTATATATATATATATATATATATATAATATATATATATTATAATATATATATATAGTATTATATATATATTATATTATATATTATATATATATAGTATATATATATAACTAATATATATATATATATATATATATATATATAATAATATATATATATTAATATAATAATATTCTTTCTTTCCTTCTTCACCTTCCTCTTGCCCCAAGTGGGTAAGTTGCTGTACAAGCATCGGAAAAAGAAAACAAGGTAGGAAACATGACAAACGTTCGAAAAGAAAGTCCCAGCTTAACCTGGCCCTCTTCTGTAATCGCATTAATTAGTGAAGCTCGTCACAGACAAAATCCACCCTAGAGCATCACGGAACAGAAACGGACCCTCACTATGGTAGAATCGTCAATGTAAGGGTTCATCCCCTGGCCACAATCGGCCTCAACCATGCCCCATACAAAACCCCCGCCATTCTCTCCTATTCTGTGCACCTTTATTTCCGCCTCTGCCAAAGCTCCCATTCCTCTCCTTCAAGACATCGTTCACCGCCTCCAGATCCACTTTCTCTCGGTCTCTCCAGCCGGTCGTTCCCAACACACTCTCCACTATACATCCCGCATTAACCAACCGACTTTCATTCATCCTTTCACATGACCAAACCATCTCAATATCTTTCATTTATTCTCTCATTTACCTTTCTTCACACCACACAACTCTCTAATACGTTTTATTCCTCATTTTATCAATTCTTCTCACACTTAGCATGCCCCTAAGATTGTTCATTCTGAACACATTGACTTTAGATCTATAGCTTCTTATTCAGACCATAACAGTTTCTCTACTATACATTAACGACAGTAACAACATACCCTCATGTAAGACTCTATGCGCAGCCAAGACTTAGTCCCTTTACATTCACCACGATTAATTGCACCAAGCAACCTTCCTGCATTCACGTAACTTTCCTACTAACACTCTCATCATCCGTTCCCTTCTCATCCACCACATACCCAAAATTTAAACTCAGACACGTTGCTCCAGCTGCTCATACATCCAACATACTTCACACTGAGGACTGTCTCACTCACAACCATAACCTTACTCTATCTACGTTTACTTTTCAACACCCTCCTTTTACATACCCTGCCACAAACCCCTCTACCATCCTCTCAACTCTCTTTCAGATATTCGCTGCACAACAAAACCAAAATCACCGCATACAATAGGTAGGGGCACCCCCACTCTCCTCCATTCTCCCATCATTCTACGACGCATTTCTGCCATCCCGACGCTCGAATTCTTCATACCCCATCCATAATACACATTGTATCACCAAGAGCATAACAGATCAACCTGTCCACCTGCCGCTATTATATCTAACCTAATCACCATTGACACCAAATTATTCTACTCCATCACGCTTCACTATCGTCATACTATACTTTTGATTCATTCAGAAGCCTACCACCACAAACCATATATCACTATACCTGCCATAAAGCCTATTAATTAACTCTATCATACGCCTGTTTAAATCCATAAAAATTTAAATATAATTTAAAATTCTTCTTCTCCCTCATTTTCTCATCATTGTTTCAATGTAAATGATTTGATCCACACGTCCTCTACCACTCCTAAACGCACCTGTTTCTTCACCAATCAGTATATATATATATTATATAATAGGTAATATATATATATATATATATATAATAATATATATATATATATATAATGATATATAATATATAATATATATATATAATAATATATATATATATATATATATATAGTATATATATATATATAATATATATATATATATATATATAATAATAAATATATATATATAGTATATATATATATATATAATATATATATATATATATATATATCATTATATATATATATATATATACTAATATATATAATACTATATAATACTATATATATATATATATATATATATATACTATATATATATATATATAGAGTATATATATATATCTATATATAAATATAAAACTATATATAGTATAATATATATCATAGCAATAACCTGTATATTGACAAATTTTATAGTAGATAGTTGTTTTACTACTTTAAATTTATTGCAGGTTATGCAATTTTATGTTATTTCTTGATCCACCGTCCATAGTTATTCTTTCAAATTATGCCCGGAGTGTGAGCGGAGGAGCACCGAGGAGTAACTGAACCTGCGTGGACAGCAAAGTATTCCGGGTCTTCTTTAGCTCATTATATATATATTATGAAGTACTATATTATATATAGTATATATATATATTATATATATATATATTAATAATATATATATTATATAATATATATATATATATAATAATATATATATATATATATATATATAATATATATAATATTATTATATAATTTATATTATATATATATTAGCCTTGAACATAATTTTACTAGTATTTAAACAATTAACTTATATATATATATAATATATAATAATAAATATATGTATAATATATATATATATATATATATATATAATATACTATATAATATATATATATATATATATATATATAAATTGAAATTTTCTATCAATAAACAAAATATATATATATATATATATATATATATATATAAACTGAGTAAATTTTCTAGCAAGGCACAACAGGAAGATGATAATGATAATAATAATAATAATAATAATAATAATAATAATAATAATAATAATAATAATAATAATAATAATAATAATAATAATAATAATAATAATAATAATAATAAACCAATAAAATAATTAAACAATAAGACAAATGAAATAATTAAGAAACGTCACAAATAAAAAGTAAAAAATAAAAATACAAAAACAAAGTCAACTCATCAAATACTTTAATTTTTAAACGAAAAAAAAAACATCTTTGGTCACTGATTATTCGTATTTATATTAATAGAGTTCCGGTCAATAGTATCACAATTTACATTACTCAATAGGTAATACGAGTTCTGGTCACTGATTATAATTATCACAATTTGCATTACTTAATAGGATTCTCTTTTTACCAGGCTTGGTTTTAATTTTTTTGAACTGAAACGGTGGGGTCAATGTTTTCTGTGAATTGATCTTGCGTTTCAGTTTCTTTTTAAGAGTCTTTTTAACATTCGAAAGAGCAGGGTCATCATTATTACTCAATTCGTTCAAACAAATTAAGTGCTGCTGCTGACTATGACTAATTTTATTAATATTTTCTATGGTGGTTGTTTGAAGATCTGATGACGGTGTTCTTAATTCAATAAGTGGATAATCTGCATTAATCTCTCTCTTAGAAGATTGATTATCTTTATTATCGCCATCTTCATCATTATTATCACCATCATTATTGATAATTTCTTTACATTTAAATTTTTTCTTATATTTTTTTTTCTTTTTTCTTTTAATTATTTGATTTTGATTAATATTAGCCGACTCATTTTCAGGATCTTCAGTCTGTAGATTACTTTCATGATCAGAAGCCTTTTCGGAATTATTTAAATCTTCATTTACTGGTTCATTGCAATAATCATTGTCCTTGGTTAAAGAATCAAAAACGCAATCAGGAATGTCTTTTATAATATTTTCCCACCAATTTTTTTGAACAACAATGGACTTGTTTTCAAAGTTTTTATTTTTACCCTTTTTCTCCACAGTTCCATCATTATCTTCGCTTTCAATATTTTCAGATTTTTTAGTTTTATTATCCTTTGTCTCTATTATTTCATTATCTTTGCTATCAATATTTTCATTCTTCTTTTTCTTCAAGGTTTTAGTTACACTATCTTTAATACCAATAGTTTTCTCTTCTACTACTTTATCATCGGAATATTCTACGTAATTACTTTTAATTATAATTTCTACAATATTCTGGGGATTTTGGGGTTCCCCTTGACTTGGTATATTAAAATCTGGCAACTTAAAACTTTTCTTTTCTATATGCAAGTCTGAACCTTCTCTAGTTTTAATTTTTATATTAAAAGCTGTTGAAATTTGTTTGTTTAAATAATTTTCTTTCTGCCTTTCAAATAAATTTTTTAACATATTTAATACATTGCTGACTTTCCTGTCATAGCCTTCACAGAATTGTTTTTGTAATTTTTGATCCAGTTTTTCTCCCTCTGGAATAAAATTATTATCTGCATCCTTTGGTTCAAAATTATTATCTGCATCCTTTGGTTCATTTTCATATATAAATTCTTTTTTCTTGGCATCTTCATGAGTCACCATATCATTCTGAGAATTATCTTTGCCTGAATTTTTACCTTTACATTCAATATTTCTATTGTTAGTATTGAGAACATTTTCTGTCTTATTTCTGGTATCTCTAGCTTCACTACCATGCGTTAAAACCACTTCATTTTTATCACAACTTTTGTCAAATATAATGTCAACTGAATTAGCACATTCTTCGGAAATTTTAGGTCTTTCAATACCGTTTTCAGATGTAGGAATCAAAATTTCTTTACCTGTATCACAAATTGATTCTGTCAAAACGTTAACATCTACAAATCTATCAGAATTTACATCACCATTTTTATTAATAGTTTCAATTTGTTCATCATTACAATGGTTATTAATAGTTTCAATTTGTTCATCATTACAATTTGAAATGTCAAATAACTGCTCCATTTTTATCTTTATATTTTCAAAACTTTTCTTTACGCCAGTTTCACATGTTGGGCCATTTTCAAAAGGTTGAGTAGATGGTGTTACACATATAACACCAGTATTTTCCAAATGCTTTTCGTTATTAAGTATTACCACTGAACAATCTGGATGTTCTATTAAATCAATAACAGAATTGGATGTTACACGCTCTTGATCAAGCTTAACAAGAGGAGATATTTGTGGAGTGTACAAATTTCTCCTTCTTGGGCCATATTGAGTTGATGTCAGTGGATGAGGTGTGCAAGGGTTTAGAAAAGAAATAGAATTTTCGACTTCATTTTTATCAGCAACTGACTCTTCATGAGGTTTTGTAGAGTTTTCCTTTTCTAAAACTGAAATGTCTGCAGAGTCTTGACAAGTTGCAGAGACTGATATTTTTTCTGACATGCTTCTGGATAAATTTTTTAAAGACTCAATATTTGGCAAAACGCTTGGCGTGCTTTCACATTCTTGACTACTAGGAATAAATTCAGATTCACCACACAAATTGGCTTGACTGTCGCTTGAATTTTTAATTTTTTGTAATTTATCCTTTTGAGGAGATGCAGAAAATAATGAATCATAGTAATTAATGGCAGATTCTTCTAAAGTTCCTACAATGGAAAAGGCATTTTGGGAATGGGTTTGTAACACTGGTTCTTCTATGTTATCAAAAAGGGAAGTAATATTATGATTACTCTGGGAACGGTGAAGCCCTTTGGATTTTATATCCTCTTCAAAATTAAGAGATAACTGACTTGAATTTGTTTGGGAAAAGAAATTAGGTAATGAAATTCGATCATCTTGCGTAGGACAATCAAGCTCATCAGCGTCTTTCTTTTGAACTTGTCCACAAGGAATACTAAAAGGAGTGAAAGGCTGACTCTGACTATGTTCCAAATCTTTATTATTGCAAACATTTGATCTAACATTTTTAATGTCATTTTTTATTTCTGCTTTATATTCCCATTTGGATTCTGGCAAACTACTAATTTTATCTTTTTCTTTAATACTTTCAACTTGAGGTGGTGTGGGACTGTTTATTTTATTTTTCCCTTTTAAAGCGTTTTCAAAAACCTTTTCATCTCCAGATGAATCTTCCTTTAATTTCTTATGATTTAAAACCGGTTGTGAAGAAAAAAATACTGCTGAAGCATTACGCTTTCGGGAACTTTTGCTTTTGGAAACCTCAGCTGGGGTTGAGGATTGTGAGAAACGCCTCTTTCTTAGAGAAGTTTCATTAAAAGAATTCCTAGAAACTGCAGGTGATTCAAGGTTGGGAAACTCAAGATTTCTTTTACATGTATAATTACTATAATCAGTATTTTCAGAAATTTTATTACTTTCTAATGCTGAAGGAAGAGGATCAACAAAAATATTGCTTAACAAACTGTTTGAAGTTGGAGAATTCTGTTTACTTGACTTTTCTGTTTCATTATTAGACTTAAGCTTAGTTTTCTTCTGCCTTGCCTTTGTGAAAGTTACTTTCTTTGTGAAAGCTTCCTTCTTACCTGCCTCTGTGCAAGTTTTTGGAGTATCACGATTTGAGCTGAAAATATATTCTCCTTCATTAAATATGTTGGTAGCATTTTGACTTTTCCAATTATTATTATCAACTAATTTTTGACTATTATCATTAGGTCTCTTAAAAGATTTAAATCTTTGATTATTATAATTACGTCTTTCATAAGAATTATTACTATGATTTGCCTTTGTGAAAGTTTCTTTCTTACCTGCCTCTGCGGAAGTCTTTGGAGTATCACGATATGAGCTGCAAATAAAATCTTCTTCATTAAATGATATGTTGGAAGCATTATTTTTATTTTGAGACTTCCAACTATTATTTCCGACTATATATATATATATAATATATATATATATAATTTAATATTATATATATATTACATATATATATATTTATAATTATAATATATATAATATTAATTAATTATATATTAATATATATATATATATATATATATATTATAAATTACTATATATATATACAATATATATATATATTATATAATATATATATATATATATATTATATATATATATAATATATAATATATATATATATATATATATATATATATATGATATATATATTATATATATTATAATATATATATATATATATATAATATTAATTCATATATATATTAATATTATATTATATATATTAATATATATATATATATATTAGTATATATATATATATATTATAATATATATATATAATATATATATTAATATATATATATATATAATAATTATGTATATAATTTAAAGCCTTATATATCACAAATACATAGAACAAACACACACATAGAAAACAAACACAGATATAACACAAAATTAAGACACACAAAATTAAATATCATAAAATTACATTTTAATTTATTTATTTTCTATATTTACTTTTTTGTTTATTTTATGCAAAATATTGTTTTTGATTTGACGATCAAGTTATTTAATTAATTATTATTATTATTTATTAATTATTATTAATTATTATTAATTATTATTTATATATTTATTATTATTAATATTATTATTATATTATTATATTATTAATATTATTTATTATTTATTGATTATCTATTTTATCTTTGATTAATTAGTATTATTATTATTATTATTATTATTTTATTAGTCGAATAATTTTTAATTGACGATGGCCAATAATATATAATATATATATATATATATATATATATATATTAGTATATTAATATATAAGGTAATATATATATATATATATATATATAACTAATATATTATTATTAAAATAATTATACTATTATATATTATATTATATATATATATAAGTATAATATATATAATAGTATACTTATATATATATATATATGAGCGATATAATAATATATATATATATTATTATATAATAAATATTATATACTATATGCACATATATGATATATATAATAACTTACTATATATATATATTTATATATACTAAGTTTGATAGGCTAATGTATATATATATATATATAAATAGTATATAAATAATATATAGTATATAGTAATAGTAGCTTATAAAGTACGTGGTAAAAGTTAAGTAATACTAATATAATATATATATAATATAATATAGTATAAGATGGTAAATATCTAGGTATTCGATCAGAGATCTATTATAGAGTATATAATATAATATAAATTATATTGATTAATGTTATCATAATATATATATATATAGTAGTGGTAGATTGGTCCAGGTAGTTCAGGTTCCCTCTTCAGTTGAGTTGTCCTAGCAGCATCAATTATTATATATATGTTTTGGGTGAATTTTGTAATGCATTGAAATTTGTTCCAGCACTACACATAAAGACACCTGCACACAAGTACGGTTTAAACACCAGCCACCGGCGGCCGGGGGCATCACCAGTCATTCATTTGTGCTGCGCCGCACTGAATTTAATTGGTCTTTGAGCCCTCAAAGCACCGACCGGGACACTGGAAATTTGCCACACCGCATCGCATCATCACCCCACTCTACAGTTAGTTTTAAAGAAGATAATTATGAAAAGTTTGTTGGCTTGCAGGTTGTGCTAATGAGGATAATAATAATAATCAATATATAATAAGTATATAATAATATAATAAATCAATAAATAATAAGAAGAAACAATTATACTAATAATAATAATAATAATAATAATAATAATAATAATAATAATAATAATAATACAATGACTTCGGAGCCGTTAAATTTTCAGGAGACTTCAACTCCGGCTCCATCCTCGGCTCAGGCTCCGTCATTTTAAAATTGCAAGACTCCGGCTCCGGCCCAGCCAATTTTAAAATTATGAGGGTCCTGCTACGGCTCCCGCTTCTCCGACTAATTGTTATACCGTATCTACTATAACTTTTTTATCCGGCTCCGGCTCCGGCTCCGGCTCCAATCAAAATTTTTTGCTCCGATCCGGCTTTTGCCTTTGGTTCCGGCTCTCACCTCACCCAAAAGTTGCGGCTCTCCGCTCCGACTCCGCATTCCGGATGCTGCTCTTGCTTCGGTTCCGGCTCTCACCTCACCCAAACGTTTGCGGCTCTCCGGCTCCGGCTCCGGCTCCGGCGCTGGCATTGCGGCCTTGATTCGATTTTGGATTGAACTATTACTCTCAATACTGTATAAATGCAATGATTAAAATTACAATGATTTGCATTGATAACAATTTGATTAATTAAATAAGATTTTGTTTATATTTTGCCTTATTTTTATCATGGTAAAGTTGTAAAGTCGAAATCGGAGTGAAACTCATTCAGGTGTTCGAAGACCTAACTAAAATTCGTGTAGTTGCAGCATTAAATGTCCATAAAACTCTTAAGATAAATTACTGGAAAACAAAAATGTCCGTCACACTTATTGTCCTTGCATGTATGTAATGGGATATTTTTAAGAGCTTTGAGAAGCAATAAATTATTTTAATATTTATTTATATTTTTTTCTGATATTGATGAAGTAAACACCAAAAGAAAGATTCTTTAAATTAATATAAACTTTTTTTTTATATGATTTTATTGATTTCGATTCAGGGAAAACCGGAAAAAGGATAGTTGAAATATAACAAAGAAGGAACTAGGTTGGACTAGAACTAGAACTTTAATCTTCACTAGAATTAGAAGCTTTCATTAGATAGAATTTTAATTATTTTGATTTGTTGTAATTTTAGAGGTGGTTAAAAATTGCGGTTTATTTGATTTCGAAGCTGATTTAATTTTTATTTATTTATTTATTTATTTATTTATTTATTTATATTATTGGACAAATGTACATATAGTTTTATTTATTTATTTATTTATTTATTTATTTATTTATTTATTTATTTATATTATTGGACAAATATACATATGGTATTATAATAGTTCATTTGGCTTTTAATTTCAAGTTCTTAGGTATAATTAATTTAGTTACTCTTTGTAGTCGTCTAAAATATCCATTAAAAAAAATCTTGAATAATAGTAAATTTAAAAAAATTCAACAAAAACATCTTGAACAATATTAAATTTCAAAAATTAAAAAAAAAAAAAATCTTGAATAACATTCAATTTTAAATATTTAAAAAATTAAAAAAAAAATCTTGAATAATAAGTAAATTTTCAAAAATGTCATAAAAAGAAAAAAAACTTAATAATATTATATTTCAAAAATTTCAAAAAAAAATAAATAAATAAAAAAAAAAAATTAAATATAATTTTGTTTTTTTTGTTGGCAAAGGAAAATTTTACATTTTACACAAAGCATATAGATATTATTAGAGTTCTATTAATATAGTTTAATATAGTTTACTATAGTTAATTATATTTTATAGACTTATATTATATATAGTATAAATATATATACTATATATATATATATAGTATAATTACGCTTTTAAATATACGTGCATTGGTTTTTCAAACTTGGAGCACTCTACCTTGTGTGCGTCTAGATAATACCAAGGGGTGCGCGGCAAGCGTTGAAAGAAAAAATCGTTAAATTTTATGTTTTTTAATTCAATTATATATATATATATATATATTATATATATATATATATATATATATATATATAATATATATATATATATATATATATATAATATATATAATATATAATATTATATATATATATATATTAATTGTGGAAAGGAAAGGGGTGCATGGAAATCTGATTTTTTTATTCTTGGGAATGCGCCACTTAAAAAAGATTGGGAACCGCTGGTCTAGTGGCATCGGCCAATGCTAGTTTTTTCTTCAAGTGACTATTAATAAAATTAATATAGTTAATATAATTTTGATGTAAAACAAGCTTGAAATAAGCAAAAAATATTTTTTTTCTACTAAACTCAATTCAGAATTTTAACTGGATTTAACATAGTTTATATAGAGTAGTTTATCCCAGTAGAGTATAGCTTAGTATAGTTTGATATAATAGTTTAAACCGAACCACAGTTTTAGCAATTAATTTCACATAGTTTGATATAACACATCAGCACCTTTTTACTTAATTTTAGTTATCACACTGAAAATCAAACTAAATATATTTTTTCAAAAAATGATTATATATCTTAAATAAAGAGCTGTTAATATTATATATATATATATATATATATATATATATATATAATTATATATAATATATATATATTTATAATAGTATATATATATATATTATATATATATATAGTATATATATATATATATATACGTATTACAATTTTTAAAGTTTAATGATAATAAAAATTTCGCAAATCTAATTATATAAAATTCAAAATTGCATAAAAAATTAGAATTTTTAAAAAGGGTGAAAACTAAAAGCAAATTATATTAAATTCAATATTTAAAATATTTTAATGAAAATAAAATATTTTAAAATATTTTAAAATATTTATTAATTTTCATTTTCATTTTTAATTTCATATTTCTATTTTCAAATTAAAATAATCTTATTAATTCATAAATATTAAATTTAGTTGTTAATCACTTTTTATTATGGAATATATATATATATATATATATATATATATATATATATATATATATATATATATATATATATATTATATATATATAATATATATATACAATATATATATATGATTATTATATATATAATTTATATATACTCTATACCGAGGAGCTGTCTGAAAAGTATCATACATGATACTCTCCGTCGGAAAGTATTACTTGAGGTTGGCAGCACTGAAGTGGTTGAATGGGAACATTTGTTCAAGTGCAGGTTGTTTTTAAGGCTTGCCGAGTGTCAGTCGCTGAAATGATGCTGCCGAGTGAAGTAGTTGTTGTGTGTGTAGGACGGAGTTTTATTTGAGTGAGGTGAAGGCCGTCACCAAGCAGGAATGCAGACACCATTGAGAAAGTAGGGTCTTTAGTAGTGCCAGATCGTCGCTTGACGGAGAGAGAGATTTCTTATGACATCAATATCAGCAAAGATTCTGTTCATGTAAGTTTACAGGATGAATTAGAAATGCGCAGAGTGCCAGCCAAGTTTGTGGCAAAACTGATTTGGCAGGAACAAGAGGAAGTTAGACTTGGAGTCTCACAAGACATGCTGGAAACAGTCAACTGGGATGCAGAGTTCCTCAATACCTTGATAATAATTGGAGATGAAACCTGGGTATATGGGTGTGACCCAGAAACAAAAGTGAAAGCGTTGAACCTAACCGAGACCCAAGAAGACACAACAGGTGAGGAGCAAAATCAAGGTAATTCTGATTGTTTTCTTCGATTTCCATTGGCACCGTGCATCATAATTACACTCCTGAAGGACAAAGAGTAACTAAAGAGTGCTATCGTTAATTCCTCCGTCGTCTCAGTGATGCAGTTGTCGTAAACGAGCGGATCTGTGGTCATCACAAAACTAGAAACTTCATTACAATAACGCAACGGCACATTCGTATCTTCTTATCTAGGATTTCATGCCAAAGAAAAGCATTTCAGTTTTTCGCCAAGCCACGCTTACACATACTCCCCGAACATGGGTTTCTGTGGTGCACTTTTGGTTATTTCCCCAAGCTTCCAAATCTCCATGGAAGACACCCAGATTCGACAAGCCGAGTCTAACATTATCATCAACGCGACAGCACAGTTGAGGACCATTCGAACAGGGGCATATCCCGTTACACTTCCATTACTGGCAAACTGGTTGGACCAAGGTGTGTGCTTTGAAGCCCAGGGGGTCCTATTTTGAGAGATTAAGAATAAACCTTACCAGGTTAGTATAATACTTAACCACTTGGTAGCTCCGTGCCGCTTCCCACTAGCCGTCCACCACAGCAGGCCGGGACAAGAGATCCGATAAGGCAAGTGTATCGAAGTTGCGTTCTGTGTCCGTTAAGTCGGAACCGTCTAGTAAGAGATGTTTTGTGCCGCCGTTTGTCCGGGTGGGGCATCTTACTGACAGTGGGGTGAGTGCAGCTTTATGAATTTTTAAATTTAATATTAATATATTATAATATATATATATATATATATATATATATATATATATATATATATATATATATATATATATATATATTATAGTAATATATATTATATAGTAATTATATATATATTATATATATATATATATATATATATATATATATAATATATACATTATATAATATAAGATATATATATATATATTATATATATATATATATTATATATATATATATATATATATATATATATATATATTTATATATATATATAGTAATGTAGTACCTATGTATGTCAATTTATGTATCGTATGTATGTCATGTATGTAATTGTATGTGTTTATGTATGTTTGTATTTATGTACGTATGTATATATGTAACGTATGTGTGTCATGTAATGTTAATGTCATGTCTTTGCTATATCGTATGTATGTATGTATGTATGTATGTAATGTAATGTATGATCGCAAATGCCGCGCAGATTATTTTCTTAGGGCCGTAACGTAATCTTTAATAAAAAAAGGGCCCAAAAATTCCCTTCACTTAATCCAACGAAAATTCCAACAATTATCCTTTAAAGAAGACTAACAAAAATATGGAAATAAAAAATCGAAAAATTTCTTGTTCAGTGCAGGCTAATGACGTCATAGATTTGATTGACATCATGAGAATAATATATATATTAATATATAGTATATATATATATATATATAATATATATTATATATATATATATATAATATATATATATATATATATATATATATATATATATATATATATATATATATATATATTATACATAGCACATATATATATATATATATATGTATATATATATATATATATATATATATATAGTATATATATATTTATATATATATATATATATAATATATATATATATATATATATATATATATATATATATATATATATATATCAGCTCCTCATGGCAGCCCTCAGATTGGGGATGTGGTTGCGTCAAACTAAGCACCGAAACCGAAATAGTTAAGGAGAAATGAATCATGACCTAAGTCGAACACAGAATCCCAACCCCACCCCCACCCCACCCAACCTACCCCACCCCACCCACATACCATCCTTTCATACCCTTAAGTTCGGGAAGTCGTCGCAGTCAAACATTCCACACCCTAGAGCTTCACACACCTCCACAGAGCTCCACTGTAGTATCTCGTTAGCGTTGGTGTTTGCCCATCCCCTGAGCCAGAGCCCATAACCTGAACCTCCCCCCCCCAACAAAACCACAACATTCACTCCTATAAGCTCAATTCTCTTCTTGACATCAAAATTCTCTCAATTCCCTTCTTTCAGACCACCATTGACATGGGCGTCCGCACATTAGGGGCAAGGAGGGGCAAAACTTGCCCCCCCTGGAATTCGGGATCTAAATTTTTTTAAATAATATATATATATATATATATATATATATATATTTATATATATTATATATATATTATATATAATATATATATATATATATACTAATATATATAATAGACGCGTGATTATGTGAATTCCTATTATATATATATATATATATAATAGATGATAAGCTTTGCCCCACCCTGGAAAACTTCCTTCAGACACCCATTCATTACTGAAACAATCCACTTTTCCTTTGTTCTCCCAGCCGGTCGCCCCACAACACACTTACCAATATACAACCACTAAAAGGATAGACTACCATCCATCCTTTCTATATATGACCAAACCATCTTAATACACTCTCATTTATTCTATCACCTTTCATCACACAACACAGTTTCCTAATAAGCTCATTCCTCATTATATCAATTCATCTCACACCTAACACGTCCTCTAAGATTCTCCCATCTTAACAGACTGGAGCCTTATTACACACCATAGTCTCGCTACTATACATTAACACTGGTAGCAACATATCCTTAAGCAGAACCTTTGTGGTATTCAAGATTTAGTCCCTTAACTTTCGCCAAAGATTTAATTGTACCAACCACCTTTACCACACACAACTTTCCTATTACACCCTGCATCACTGCATCAAGCGTTCACTTTTTATTTAAGATATAGTCTAATTTTAAGCCCAGATAATTGCTCCAGTTAATTTCCATCCAACATGATTTCACACTGCGGACTATCCTCATCTACTACTACCACCTTCCTCTTATCTACATTTACTTTCAAAGCCCTCCTTCAACACACCCTGCCAAAACTCTCCACCAATCTTCTCAAACTTTCTTCAGATTCACCACAAAAAATCAAATCATCTACTCATAATAAGCAAGGCACCCTCCACTCTCTACCATTTTCCCATCATTCTAACACCCTCCTTTGCTCACCCCTACCTTAAATTCTTTCATCTCCCCATCTATATACAAATTATAATAACCATTCACTCTCTATTCCATTTATTTCAACACACGGTTCACTATCAATATACTTTTAATTCCATTCAAAAACCTACCACCAACATCAACATCAATATCATTAACACCTGTCACAGGGCTTCCCTATTAATCCTGTCATACACCTGTTGCAAGTCCATAAAACGTTGATAATCTTTCCTTCTTCTTTCTCAATATTCTCATCAGCGTTTTGTCTTTC
>JABUQX010004629.1:72500-75364 GCA_015478945.1 Trachelipus rathkii
GGAGTATAATAATTTTATATATTTATAATATATTATTTTATTATATATAATATTATTCTATATATTATATTAAATAAAGAGTTAATATATTTATAATATACATTAAATATCTATATTTAATAATAATATATATTTGTGATACTAAATTTTAATATATATATATTTTAGGTATTTATATACATTATTTATATACATGTATATTTTAAATTATATAATATATATATATATATTATATATATATATTAGTATCCTAATATTTATAGTACTGTAAATCATGTTTATTAATAGTACATATAGTTATATATAATATTATTAATATTATATTAGATAATATATATAATATAACTTGTATGGTACTGGTATTTTATTTTATAGTGATATTTTAGTATTTGCCATTATTATTAATAAGTGTATTGGTTTGTGAGGTTGGTGATTTGAATGGGGTTGTTCTGTTAGGGCTATGGTGGTTGTTGTTTGCCTGATTTATTAGTATATGTTATGAAATCTGAATTGCAATTTACAGAATATTATATTTCAATTTAGAATAAAGAACGCATCGGGAGGTTTATTATATTATATTTATCTACTCTGAGCAAAATTAAATGTACCTTAAGTGTATAAGAATATTATATATATATCTTTAAATTAGATATCTCTAATTGAGAAATAGAAGTTAATTTATAGTATATATCCTCTGACTGAGTGATATACGCATATTTATATGCGGGAAGCAAAGTGAGTATGTTAAGAGTATATGATTATACAACTTAGAGTTATAGATAAGGAAGATATAAATTTCTATTAGGTAAATATTATTTATTATAGTTATTATTATTTCTGAGCTTTTTATTTTATACAGTGTTAATAAATCAACCGAATTATAGTAATAGGAGCTATAGATTTTTATAATTTTTTGATTATGCTTCATATATTATTATTTATATGGCGAACCTTAACTGAATTATCATATTAGTATTCGGCTAAATTCTTATGTCCAAATATTAATTTTCACTTATTTCCTTTACCACTTATTGATCAATCTTTATTTATTCTTCTTTACTTATCTTTATTTTCTCCAACCGTTGCAGTTTACCAATTCTTCTAATCAGTGTCAGAATTATCATATCAGCAGCCTCCACTCTACTCTTTGTTCTTGTTGTTAGTCCATGCCTTAGCACAATACGGCAGTGTTGGTCTTGAGATTATTCTTTGTATCCAAGTTTTTACCTTTCCAAGAATGTCTGCTGCTTATAAGCAAACGTAGCTGCCGTGCACCTTCCGAGATAACACTTGTTCTATAATTTATATTCTTACCATGTCCTCCCCCCATCTGATCTCACCCAAACCGCAAGATTACTGAACATTTTTCGTGATGCAAGATGCCACAGGAAGCGAAGAAAACAATTGGCATTACCTTGAATTTGCTCCTCACCTGCCGTGCTTTATTGTGTCAAGTCTAGGTTAAATGCTTCCACTGTAATGACTGGATTTTATGTTTCTGGGTGGCACCCCATACACCCAGGTTTCATCTCTCAGCTTTCACGGTATTGGAAAACTCGGCATCCCTATTGACTGTTTCCAGTGCTACATCGTCTGACTTCCCTTTGGTCCTACGAAAGCAGGTTTGGCACAAATTTGGCTGCCATCCTGAGCAAATCCTAATTCATCTCGTAAAATTACATGAGTAGAATCTGTGATGATATCTATGTCATCAGCAATTCCTCTGTTAAACGAGGATATGGCATTATCAAGGACCTCACTTTCCCAGTGGTTTCTGCATTACTGCTTGTTGACGGCCTTCCTGAACGATGAACACACTCGGATGACGTGCTGCTATTTTTAAACCGGTTGTACCAGTATTTTATTTGGGTAACACCCACTGCATCATTGCCAAAAGCTTGTTCAATCTTGCTAATTATTTCCGCCTGCGTATCACCAAGCTTCTAGCAAAACTTGATGCAGTTTCTTTGCTCAACAGGTTCCGTCATCTCATTCAAAATAAAACTCAGACTTTCACACACAACACTTCCTCACTCGACAGCAGTGTCCGCCAAGACTAGAAAACAACCTGTGAGTGCACAGATGTTACCTGCGTCTTGCACTGCACTGCAGTAATGCCAACCGCATGTAATTACTTTGCACGGGAGAGAGAATCAGGGCGATACTTTTCAAACTGACCTCTCATATAAAGAATAGAGGTGAGGACACCCCCTTTCTGAATAACTCGTCTTTTCTGGGAACCAGTCACTTACACTGTGATCGCACTTTATTATAGATGCTATTGTTTCTTATCAGTTTGAGGTCTTGTTCATAGTAAAGAATAGCTTTTCTTTGGGCACCGTATCAAAATATGAGTGCATCTTGCACTCCAGTGCTGCCAACCGCATGTAATTACTTTCCACGGGAGAGAGAATCAGGTCGGATACTTGTCAAACTGACCTCTCATATAAAGAATAGCGGTGTGGATACCCCCTTTCCGAATAACTCGTCTTTTCTGAGAACCAATCACTTACACTATGATCGCACTTTATTATAGATGCTATTGTTTCTTATCAGTTTGAGGTCTTGTCCATAATAAAGGTTAAATAGCTTTTCTTTGGGTACCGTATCAAAAGTTTTCTCCAAGCCTATGAATTACACACAAACATTTCTTGCCCACACCCAGTTTTTTTTTATTAAAATCTTCACTGAAGAAATCTGCTTACTACCCCCAGTTCTGACTGAACCCGCATGCTTCATTCAATTTACTCTCCACACATTCTAACTTTTATCCCCCTCCCAAAAAATTCCAAATAATTTGCCTGATTTGGTACAGAAGAGATATGCCACGCTACAAGTCTACATTTAATTTTTTTTTTTAAATT
>JABUQX010004630.1:0-15000 GCA_015478945.1 Trachelipus rathkii
AAGAATTTTTGATTTTGATATTTGGATTTTTTGGATTTTCACAGATTCGTGACGTAACGCGAAATATAATTTATATACACGTATAGTACTAGTATAGTATATATACTTCACTTATTTATTTTATTTTGTAGAAATATATATAGTATATATGTATATATTATATTTTAGGTTTTAATATATTTTAGTCATTGAATTTTTATAAATAAAATAATTTTATATATATTTGTTTTATGGACCGTATCGATATATAATTATATATATCAGAGGCGGGCGTTCCGCAATTTAAGTCTGCAGTAGGGCAAATCAAAACTATAATTATATTATATATATATATCTTATATATAATATATATTAATTTTTTTTTTTTTTTTTTCTTTCCATTTATATCATCTATGTATTTATAGGGATGTATATGATAATAGTATGATTATATATAGTTATTATATAAATAGTATATAATTATAATTAAACATATATATAAGTAGAATATATATTAATTAAGTTGATAATAATAATGTTATTATTAAGTTATAGTAGCTAGTCATTATATGAAAAATTGAAATATTTTGCGCAATATTGATAATATTTAACGGTATACTAAATTTTACCAAATCCAATCATATTACCTTCATAATACAATCAGCTAGAACCTGCGTATTACACATATTATTTACAAGATGTCATTGAAGCTTAAATGGGCCTTACCATACAAGAGGAAAGAATTATTCATGACATAGAACGTTAAATCGGGATACGAATCATTATACCCGTATTTATAAATCTAATAGCTTCAATAGATGTTAAAAAACACACAAATACAGTATATATTATAGAAATAGTACTCTTGAAAATCGTCCAGAGTATTAGCAAATAGCAGACTACTCCACCCACAACTCCTGTTAATTATTAATAACATAAAAATTATAACACTGCATCTGAGGCAGAGGCAACCTATATCGTCCCGAGAAAGAATTTGAGTCAAACGCATTTTCATCGACTCTCACGTTGAGCAGTTCAAATAAAACACTAGTAAATGGATTATGCATTACATAAGTCGATATAAGAGATGATGAAGTTAGCATAAAATAATTATAATTGTAATTGATTATAATTATGTTATAATAATATTATAATTTATTATTTACCAATGGCAATTTTAAAATGGAGTCTATATATAAAACAAAAATGACTGATACTGACTTGTCAGGCACATCCAAAGTTGCGCCCTTGCCCTAGAGAAAAGGAACTATTTTGACTCCGAGAATTAACAATTGAAACCGATCGCTACTATTAAGAAAAGGAGATCGAGTAGAAATTGATGTCGGCATCTTAAAGTTAGACTTCGAACGAAATCATTATATTATAATATATATATATATATTATTAATATATATATATTATATAGCATATGTAAATCTAATATCCTATATAGATATATATATATAATATTATATATATATATATATATATAATATATATATAATATAGATATATATGCTGACTTTTTAATATTTTTTGGCTCACTAAGTCAAGTAGGCGTTGCCTACTCTGCCTACCCCCAAAGCCGCCACTGGAATATTATTATATAATATATTATATATATATATATATATATATATAGTATATATATATATATATATACTATAAATAATATATATATATATATATATATAATATATATATTATATATTATTATATATACTATATACTATTATATAATATAGTATTATACTTATATATATATAGATATACAGGAGATGTACGAAAAAAATGGCACGGAAAAAATCAATTGAGTTTTTTACTTTGATTTTTTTATAAAAGAAATCAGATATTTTTTGATTATATGATTTTTTGATTTTTGAATTTTTTAAATTTTTTTTAATATTTTTTTTTATTTTTTTGTTATCATTTTGAGTAGATCATAACTCAATGTAAATAAAAAATTAAATTAAATACTAAATATTTTTTGAAGTTTTTAATATATTATTTTCAAATTATTATCAAAGTATTGGCATGTAACCCGTAAGTCTGTAATCATTCTTAGTAGCTGCGTTTTATTTTTTCCATTTGTAGGATTTGTGAACCGAGTAGGCCTAGGGTTAAAAATGATACTTATATTGCCAGATGCAAACTAATTATAATTATTTTTGTATAATGTCGAATAATAGATATTTTAGGCCAGTATTTGAATATTGTCTACAATTTTAGCACCCTTATTAAGAAGAGACAGATATGCTGGAGAGAGGAGGGCGCAACGTGAAGCAACGAGGAGGTTAAATTTTTTGGCATTGCAGGAATAATGGATCATAGGCGCGAGTTGTCTAATAGGCCCATGTTGCTTCATTAAGTATATATTCTTTTACTTCTATATATTTAGTATGGATGGGGTGAATTGCGTTTAGAGGTGGCCAATGCGCGGCTTCATAAATTTGATATAAAATTTATTGGTGACTGGGACAGTCTAAAAAGGCCAGCGCTTCTTAAGTATTATTCTTATTTATTATGGTTGACTGGGAACATTTTAGGAGTCAATGCGCTCTTAATTATTTTATTTTTAATTATTAATTATTATTGAAATATTGATTTATCTAGGATATTCTAAATAGGACCTTGTGGCTTCTTAAATATTATTCTTATTGATTCATTTGATATTTATTATGAGTTAACTGAGACATTCATTCTAGAGGAGGCCAATGCGGCTTCTTAATTATGAATTTTTATTGTTTGACTGGGTCGAGTCTAAAAAGGACCATGCGGCTCTTAAGTATTATTCTTATTTATTATAAAGTATAGCTGGTAACATTCAAGAGGCACAATGCGTTTTCTAATTAATAAATATTTAATTATTAAATATATATAATATTATTATTGAAATATGAAGAGACATCTAGATAGACGATGCCAAGCATTCTATAAATATTAATTCTTATTTATATTGGTTGACTGGACAGTCTTCGAGTAGCCAATGCAGCTTCATTAATAATATTTTTTAATTGGTAATGGGACAGTCGAAATAGGACCATGCGGCTATTTCAGTATATATTCTAAAAAAATATATATATGGGTTTTGACTGGACATTCTAGAGGGTTAATGCAGCTTCATTAATTAATTATTCAGAAATAATAATTAAGAAAACTGCATAACCCCCTGGATGCCAGCAAACTCAAAGAATAAGAATATAGACAAATGGTCCTAATTTAGACAGTCCCAGTCAACCAATAAAAATAATAAATAAGAAGCCGACATTGCCCCTACAACAAGATACCCAGTCAACCCATAATAAATAAAAATTAATAAGAATAATACTTAAGGGGCCGCATGGCCCTATCTGGCTGTCCCAGTCAACCAAATAATAATTAAATAATTAAGCTTTTTGGCCCCTTAGAATGTCCCAGTCAAAATAATAATAATAATAAGATAATACTTAGATTATCTTGTATCTGATTCCAGTCCAACATAATAAATTAATATTAAAATAATAATAAGAAAGGCACGCACATGACCCCGAAAACAAATTATTGTCCAACATCATATTAATAAAGAATGAGAAGACGCATGTCACTTTGTTAGAACATGATCCAATGTCACCAATTTAAAATATATTAATAGAGGACGCATTAGCAAAGTTCAGAATGTAATATCTATAAAACCTAATATATACAGAATAATATAAATAAGATAAAATAAAAAAGAATAATACAATAAGCATGGGCCTATCCTATAATAACAAAGATACAAATATAATTAATATGTTAAAATCAATAATTAAACATAATCACAGATAGAATGTAGACCCACACGTGAAAATTCATATATAATAAAGAAATAATACTTAGGAAGCACTGGTTCATTTCAGACTGTACCCAGATCGACCACATAAAAATATAAATATTGGAGACACGCTCTGGCCCCTCTAGAATGTCCCAGTCAAAATCTAAATAAGAATAAAATAAATTTTTAATAATAATTACATTGAATTATATGAATATATTATAATACATTAAGAAAGCATATGGCCTGAACCTAAATAAAACTTATTCTTCTCCAACAAAATTAATAATAAAAGAATAATAATATAAAATGTCGCAGTATTCCTCATGCTTAAGTAAATGTCCCAAAGTCACTATCTATAATATAATATAATTAACAGATAAAAATTCTCAGAAGCCGTCATAGCCTATCTAGACTCCTCAGACAACACATAAAATATTAAAATAATAAGTATAATTATAATTCGTTTATTTACTAATTGTTATAGGGATGACTGTACTCTGTATAGATGGCCCATGTGAGCATGGATCTTATCTAATTATTTTAGTCTTATTTATTTATTTTTCGTTAATAGTAGTGCAGAGGGGCCTCATGGTGCGCTTATATTATATAATACTAATTCTATTTCTCCACATTAATTTTTATTTAAAAATTATTACTTAAGTCTTAATTTTATGGTTGACTGACTTTCTTGAGGAATCGTATCTTAATAACAGGTTTTCAATGGACACTGCAAAGTCTAAACGACCATGCCACTCTTAAGATATATTCTATTTATATATGAGTAGACTAAAATAAAGGATTCTAATTATTATATTATATTATAATAAAAAATATGTTGACTGACATCTAAATAGACCAAATGACAATAGTATCTTAAGTAATATTTACTTATTTATTATGTATTATGTGGGATAACTAGGATATTCATAATTTTGTTATATCTCCAACTCAATTATTAATTTTTATTGGTCGACAGTCTAAAAAGGACCAGTGGACTTCCTAAGTATTATTTATAAATTAATATTAATTTTATTTTTACTATAATATCTTAATTTATTCTTATTTATTATGAAGTTAATGGGACAGTCTAGAGTCAGCGGATTCTTAATTATTATTTTAATTATTAATTATTATTGTTGACTTGGACATCTAAATAGGCCATACGGCTCTAATATGTATTCTTATTATTTATATAATTATGGGAATTAGACTGCCGGGACATTCTAGAAGCCAATACAGCTCTAATGATTAATTTTAATTGTCTGACGCGACAGTTCAATAGGACCATGCGCTTCTTTAAAGTAATTATATTCTTATAAAAATCTATGTTGCTGGACACTCTATGTCGTTAGTGCAGTTTCCCTTACATATAATATTTATGAGTTGATTGGACACTCGTTACGGCCATGCCGGACTCTTCTGAATTAGTAATTTCCTTACTTATTAATATTTATGTGATTGACTGACATCTAGAAGAGCCACATGCGGCTTTTTTAATTATAATTCTTAATTATTACTATATTGTTGGCTTGTGCTGGACAGTCTAGGTAGTCCCATGTGGCTTCTTAATTTCTTTACTATTCATTAATGACATTAATTATTAGAATTCACAATTTGGAGTCTTTAATTCCTGATTTTTATTGGGCTTGAATGAAACACATATAATAGATTCTCGATTCTCTTCCTTCTACTAATAATATTATATAATATAGAATTATATATATATAGTACTATATATATAATATATATATATATTAAATATTTATATCCTTAATTTTATTCAATTTGAACCAAAATAATATATAATTAAAATATTATATTATAATTAAATGCATAAGTTATATTATATATATTTACTTTAATGTATATTATAATATAAATATATAATTATATATATATTATAAATATATATATGTTTCTCTTACGTGATGTCACGAACTTGAAAAAATCAAAAAGAATCAAAAATTCAAAATTGTGAATCAATAAAATCAAATAAAATCAAAATTGATTTTTTTTCTAAAAAATCAAAAAACCCCAACCCTAATATATATATAGCATAATAATAATAAATTATTATATATATATTATATAGTATTATATACTATATAGTACTATATATTATATATAATATATATATATATTATATTATTAATATATAATATATATATATAATATATATATATATAATATATTATAATATTATATATATATTATAATATAAATTATATATAATAGACATAAAAAGACGCAGAATCCAAATCTAGAGTGTCCCGTCAACCCATAAAAATAAGAATTAAGAATTAATTTTAATAATAATTAATTAATATATGAATATAATTTTATAATTAAAAAGGCCGCATGGGGCCTACCTAAACTGTCCCAGTCAACCAACAATAATTAAGAAAATATTATAAAAGCCGCATTAGCCTCTAGGATGTACCCCAGTCAAGTCCATTATAAATTAATAAATAATGATAATAATTCAGAAGGCGACTTGGGCCTATCTAACTGTCGCAGTCAACCCATATAATTAAGAAGCTGCATGAACCCTCTAGAATGTCCCAGTTAACCCCAATATATAAGAACAATACTTAGAAGCCGCATGGTAATATTTGGACTGTCCCAGTCAACCAATAAAAATTAATAATTATTAAACAGCCGCTATGAACGCCGCCTTGGCTTTTCTAGAATGTCCCAGTCAACCATCATATACCAATAATAAATACATGCATCTTTAGAGACTTATGCCTATCATAGACTGATCGCCCAAGTCAACAATATATAATTAATAGATTTTAAAATAACAATAATAATAAGGAACCCGCATTGAGCACCTCTAGAGAAATGGCCACTGTCCATGTCAACTCTAATAAATTAAATTATCATTAATGAAGCAGCATGGTCCTTTTAGACTTTCCCAGTCCTCAAAAATTGAATAATTAAGAAGTCATAACACATCCCTAGAATATCCCAGCTCAACCATATAATAAAATAAATAAATAAAATTAAATACTCAGTAAGCAAGCACTGGGCCTATCTAGACTGTGCGAGGCACAGGAACGTGTATCTAACGGATCGTGGAGGAAGACCGTCTTGAAGAAATCCCTGAAGAAAGCCGCCTCTCAAAATAATAACAATAAACATAATAAGCCCCATGGTCCTTTTAGACTTTCCCTAAACCAATAAGAATTAATAATTTAGTAAGAAGCCGCATTGTCCCCTCCTCGAAAGTCCCAGTTCAACCCATAAAAAGTATTAGCCTTCTAATTCCCATTTCTCTAGTAAGTATGACACATATAGATTATTCAATTCTAAATTTTGTAATTAAGAAGCTCAAAGTTAAGGGTTATCGAGAGTGATTCATCAACCAAAAAAAAATAAAAAAAAGAAAAATAAGGTATTTTTTGCTCAGATATGTATCTATTATATTCAAAATTCTCCTATAATTAATATTAAAATTATTTCTTCATTTTTTAATTATTATGGGTTGACGGGACATTCTAGATGGGCCAATGCGTTCCTGAATGTATTAATATCTAATATGTTATTATTTATTATGGATTGACTGGACTTTTAGCTTATAGGGCCACACGAAAGCAGACCTTAGAGATTATTTTCATGTTAATATATCCTAATATTGTTGGCTTGATCTTGGAAGCTGTTGGCTAATAGGCCCTATTGGCTTCTTACACTTATAATGCTATTCATTAATTCAATTAATATTATTAAAAATTATTGATGGAATATTGGAATAGTGCAATTGGGAAACTTAGAAATTATAATTTTATTGGCTGACTGGACAGTCTAAAAAGGACATGCGGTGCTTAAGTATATCTTATTTTTTGAATGACTGGGACATTCTAGAGGATCCATGTGGCTTAATTATTTGTTTTTAATTATTAATTATATTGGTTGACTGGACAGTCTTGATAGGCGCCATACGGCTCTTAAGTATATTCTATTTATTATTTATTATGTGTTACTGGGACATTCAATAGAGGGGCCAATGCTGCTTCTTAATTATTAATTTTTATTGTGACTGGACAAAACCTAAAAAGGACCATGCGCTTCTTGTATATTCTTATGTGATTATAGGTACTGGACATGCTAAGAGGTCAATGCAGCCCTTCCTAATTTATTATCATGAATAATATTAAGAAGGCTGCCATTACCTCTCCAGAAATGCTCCCCACACCATAATAAATAACTTGAATACAAAGAAGCCGATTATGGGCTTTTTTAATACTGATCCAGCCAACCAATAAGAAAAATTAATACTTTAAGGACCAAGAAACATTGGCCCCTCCTTGTAGAAATGTTCCAGCAGTGCAACATAATATAAAATAATAAATGAGTAAATAATCAAATAAATAAATACATGGGCCTATCTGTACTGTCACAGTCAACCAATAATAATATATATAATAATTAATTAAATAATATTAAGAAACCCGCATTGACGCCTCTTAGAATGTCCAGTCAACTCATATAAATAAGAATAATGATTAAGAAGCCGCATGTCCTTTTAGGACTGTCCCAGTCAACAATAAAAAATTAATAATTAAAGAAAGCCGCATTCTATGGCCCCTCTCATGTCACATGTCACTCTAAATAAAGATATAAGATTACATAAATTAAATAATCCACTTAGATAGTCACCGCATGGGCCTAGCTTAAGACTGGTCCCCTAGTCACCCCATATAATAATTAAGTAATTAAAAATCAAATTATTTACCAATAGGAATTGACCTCCCTAGAATGTCCCAGTCAAAAACTACATAAAAATAAGGTACGATATTTTGGAAAGCCCCATAGTCCTTTTAACTGTTCCAGTCAACCAATTTTTTAGACTGTCCCAGTCAACCAAAATACATTAAGTATTAAAAAATATAAATTAAGAAGCACATGACCCTCTTATAATAAATAAGAAAAATACCTAAGAAGCCGCATGGTCTTTTTAGGACTGTCCCACCAACCAATAAAATTAATAATTTAGAAGCGCATTGGCCCTCTAGAATTCCCCAGTGCAACCCAAAATAATAATAAAAAGAAAGGTACTAGAAGCCGCATGGGCCTATCTAGACAACTTCACGCCTATTCTTATCCTCAAAGCCAAATGTCTACCTCGTTGCTTTACGTTGCCCCCTCTTCAACATATCTGCCTTTTTTAATAAGGTGCTAAAATTGTAGACATATTCAAATACTGCCCAACCTAACATATCTATATACTCATCGTATGACGCAAAATAATAATATTAGATAGTCTGCATCTGGCATAAGTTCAAATATTATTCTAGGCCCTTCCAGCGCGCGTTCAAAATCTTACGAAGGAAACAATGAAAACCGCAGCACTAAAGTCATGTTACAACTTAACGGGTGCAAATGCAATAGTTTGTTGGGAAAATTGAAAACAATATATAAAAATTGAGATTGTTTTTATTATAGTGATATATTATATTAATTTTTTATTTACTATTTTCTAAAATAAAATTACTAAATATACAAAAAAAAAAAGAAAAATAAAAAAATTATAAAAAAAGATCAAAAAATCAAAAAATTTATTTTTTTCTAAAAAATCATATTATTTAAAAAAAGAATAAGGTAAAAAACTCAACTGGATTTTTTAATTTGGATTTTTTTCGTGCCATCCTGCTGTCTATCAGCATACGGGAGAATAGGGATTTCGTACATACCGGGAAAAACCAATATCTAAAAATATAATATTTTTACCTAATCTAGGGCCTAAAATTTGAGCTACCTTAAAACTAACTAACAAACCTAAAACAACCGAACCCTAGAAATACCTAACCCACACCTGACCCTCATCTAACCTAAACCTAAGAAAGTCAAAAAAATAATTAAAGATAAACTTAAAATTTTCTTTTTAGAGTATAACCTAAAAAGTCAAAAATAATCTAACTTAACCTGACATAATTTACTAACTAACGGTAACAATAAAAAGAATGATATCTCTCTCTTTCTCTTCTTTTTTTCTTCCCTCTCTTTTTTGTATTTTCTCTTCTTTTTTTTCCCCCCTTTGTGTTTAATTTATCTTTATAAATAGATAATTAAATAAGTTATATTATTAATAAAGTAATTGTTATTATAAAATATATATATAGGGTTATTAAAGGATATAAAGGGAATAGTAAAATTTATATATATACCTATAAGTATATTATATATAAGTATATATATATATATAATATTATAATATATAATATATATATATATTATACTTATATATTATACATATTAATTTTCTGAAACAAAAAAGTAAATTTAATAAAAAAATTTTTCGAGCTTCACCAACATAAATATTCAAAGCTATTTAAAATTTATAATTGTATTTATAGGTATATTTTGGAGGTATAATATAATTTATCGGCTTAAAATTTTGTCACAAACCAAACTTTACCAACATATATGGGGATATATATAAGTAGTATATATAAATAATAATATAAGTTATTATATATTGATATATATAAATTATTAATATAATAATATCATAATATATACAGTGGAATTATATATTATATATTATATATAATATATATATATAATAGTAAGTAAATAGGTATATATAATATTGACGAG
This sequence comes from Trachelipus rathkii, assembly GCA_015478945.1. Taxonomy (NCBI): domain Eukaryota; kingdom Metazoa; phylum Arthropoda; class Malacostraca; order Isopoda; family Trachelipodidae; genus Trachelipus; species Trachelipus rathkii. The sequence continues at coordinate 10,376 of JABUQX010004630.1, forward strand.
TAGTATATATATAATATATATATTATAATTATATAAGTAGTATAAATACTAACAAATATATATATATATATATAGTATATAGGACCTTTTGTAGACCACATTCCTCAAAATAATTTTAAGTATTGGGATGGTGAACCATTTTTCATACCTTTTAGGTATAAAGAAAATTTAAAAAATTTATTTTGCTATAAAAGGAACTGCTTTTTTCCAATTGCTAATTTGAACAACATTTTCATTTCCCAAATTCATTTTATTTAATTTTTTTTAGGGTTATTTGACGTTAAATATTTATTATTTGTAGTCTCCACCGCATACATGAGGAGGATGTGGCTGTATCTTAATATATATAATCTAACTATATATTATATATTATAATATATAATATATTATATAATTATATATATATATATATATATATATATCCTATAGAGTAAAAGTTTAAAATTTATATATAGAATATATATATATATATAAATGTATATATTCTATAATTATAATAACTAATAAGTATACACATTGGTGATTGAGATTGCAAATTAGGGAGGGAGCCCCAAAGGGTTCCGGCCGCTATATATACTACGGCCTCACACATAAACCGTGTATATATATTGTTATTATCTTTGCGATCTATATATATAATGATAGATTATAAAGATATATTCAGTATTAAAATATTAATATATTCCCTAGGATTATATTATTCTTATTTCATACTATATAATTATATGATATATATAATATGTAAAATTCCATGGGTCTTCAAAAATGCTGTTAATATTTATATTTTTCCTGCCCAATTGCTTTCATTGTGGCTGGGTGCGCAAGGCTCGGGTCTGAATAGCATTAGCGGGAGGACGGTCCTTCCGATAGTTGATCTTTTTAACAGCTTTTGGCAGCCGGCCATGAAGGCTCCGCGGATCAGACCTAAATTTGATCTATGCGGGAGAATTTGTGCAGAAGAATTCCAGCTGTAAAAGGCGGGCCTAAATTTAGTGGACGTGTTAAGCCGCCAAGAGTTATGACATTAGGGGAACCCCGAAAAACAAATTGTAAAAACTTTTTAGAAGGAATAACATGTATATATGATGAATTACGTGGTTCTGTTGAATAGTAATGACTTACGATGGGAATATGTCATATCCCAAAACCCCAAATAGTACTGATCTCTCCGTGAATTCGATTTTCATGTGGGTGTTTGTGGCTACTACTTAAACCTTGAAAAATGTCTTCTAGCAAACATAGAACGTTGCAGAGTTGTAGGGCTCCAGTGTGTATATGTGTGTGTGTGTGTCTATGAGGCCGCCACCCTTGCACCCCCCGGGCCTACCGCCCAGATATAGAACAAGATAATTGTATCTATGACGCTAAATAGAGATATATATAAGGTATGTGTGATAGTAAAAGAGGTATTATGTGTGGTGAGTGTGAGTGATCTACAGAATATTTAAAAATGAGTCGATAATGGATACGGAGATAGAGACCCAGACGACGATAACCTAAAATTTATAAGCGGGTAGAATTGAGAGGGGCAGAGGTGTGGTAATGTCTCACAGGGATGGAACGAGGGACTGAGCAGCGCCGATACCAGAAACAAAGGTATAGAAGAACTCGCAGGAAAAGTCAAGGGAGTGAGGTGAAGGTGTGAGCGGATATGGACAAAAGATGAGCGTAAGAGGCGATGTGTGCTGGCGAAAGAATTATTTCTCTTTATATTGACATACTTGGTGAACAAAAACTCTTATAAATTACCTTCCTAGGGTAGGGTGGGATGTCTCATACCAGGTATACGGAGATCAGAGTCACGGGGCCTCTGGTCTCCAGTGGAGTCGCCAAATGTGTGTGTGTTGCACCTCAACTCTGCGCTCTCTACACCTAATATACTCAATTGTTATATACGCAGCTGGATGGATGGGTGCTGGAAATAACTATACCTCCTCAAAGTAGGAGTAAATGCCTCGCACGAATGGTAAATCCACCTGGGGCCAGTGTCGAACGTCACATGGCGCTAAGACTGGTGCGCGGGTACCCTATAATATATCCGTCGAAGTTATAATAACATCAGGATAATGTTAGGATTTAGACATCTCGACCTCTTACAAATACATAAAAGTGGCAGAAGCAACACGTAGACAAGAACGATAAGGTGAATTTAAGTAACACATAGAGGAAGCGTAGAACCTCAAAAGATATGACAAGATCAAAAACTTGTCGACTATGCTCTTATCCGCCTTCACACGCGGAATATGCTCCACACCTCTAACCCGAATATGATAGCAGTGAAACACCGGATAACTCTCGCTCAGTCCATGCTCGTGTGCTGATGTTGATATGAAATAAAGTAATCGACGTCATAGCAGAATACTTCTCGCTATCCTCATTCTAACACGTAGTCTTCAGAGTTAGCTCTTCCCGTGTCGTACTCTCCCGCGCCCCGAAACGTACTGACAATGTTGTTGCAATTCCAGGGGGATGAATAATCATGGATAACAATTAATGCGTACTCAAATGGCAATATTATACATAGAAACCAATAACAAACATAGATATAAGATAAACAATATATATACATAAATAACAATCAAAATAATAAAAATACCAAAATAGGTGATAAATACCACAATTCAAAGAAGACTTTCCTTTTGCGCTGGCGTGAAGTTGACCTATTATATTTAATGTCGTGTGATCTACCTGGGTATAATGTCGCTGACACACTCATTAAACACTACAACCCTAATTTATCTAACTTGATACAAAACAAATAAATTCGTATCCTCACAAACTGTAAATATATTTTAAAAGTATCAAATCAAAATTCATTTTTCAAAAATGTAAATTTATATTAATAAGGATTTAATCTATAAACCAATACAACTATTTTAAGTTTACTATTATGTATCCAATAAAATAACTGTCCACATTGTGCTGTATTAATAATTATTACATTTCAAAATAAATTCAATTAAGTTATCTAAATGCAAATAAATTATCGAATATGCGAATTTACAATTTAGATAGACCGATGAATTGTATAGTCTAACTATCTAATTTAAATCCGTCATACTAAAACTAACTGTTAAACTGACACTAAAAGTTGATTATTATAGCAATGATGATAACTCAACTAGGTTAACTGAAATTTACTACTGAACCAAAACCTATAAACTGAGACAAATATCAGTAAAGTAGCTAATTTACCAATGCGGTATGATAGACTTACTTTATAAGAATACATCTCAACGTAAAGCCTAACTCCGCTTGGCAAATACCAAACACCATACTAAAAGGTAAACTAGCTTCCAAGTACACAGAACATGAAATGTATGAAAAGTTGATCCACATAACCTTAACCAAAATTAAACACTGACAAATATTAACGTAAACTGAATTCATATAACTAGACGTAAAATATTGAAATATTGAAACCAATTTCATATAACTGACGAATATTGAAGTAGTACTAAAGTAGAGTTGACATTTAAACTGTGACAATATGCAAAGAAACTAAATTCAGGACAACTGACATATTATATAGATAAATAAACTTAAATGATTATTGACATATAGTAACTGTAACGAATGTTATTGAAATAAATAACTTAGGTAACGTTTCAATTAGATAATACTTGAGTATCGGAATATAAAAGTTATTTATAGACCCGAAAATGTATTGCCTTATTGAGAGAGAGAAAATGGTTGTCATATTAGTCTCTCGCATATAGAAGCATTGATCTTCAATGTGATTTCATAAAAAAATTACTTTAAAAAATACAAATTGAATAATTTACTGTCAATTTTTCTTGAACGCGCTTTCAAAAATTAGGAAAAAGAACCTGGAAGAACTATGACAAACCCAAATTTCGAGTATTTCATCCAACTTATTCTTCTTTGTTTACAAAGAAGAACGAATGCGTTCCTTCCTTGAAAAATGAGTGAAATAGAACATTACTTTTAACGGCAAGTTCAGTTTAAACATTATTATTCTTTTCAATCTTACAAAATAGGCAATCTTGAGAATGACTTGCAAGAAGTACCTTTCTTTGTTCATCATAAGACAAGAAGGAAAAACCTTGACGCTCATGTTTTGTTTTTTTTTTTTTTTTTTTTTTTTTTTTTTTTTTTTAATCAACGTTTATTTTTATATATTTTTCAAAAAAAGATTTCGTAATTTAATTAATAAATAAATAATTATTAATTAAAACCTTCATCGGTAATAATAAATTTCACTGGAGATTTTATTAGTGCCTTAATAATAATAATAAAAATAATAATAATAATAATAATAATAATAATAATAATAATAATAATAATAATAATTATAATAATAATAATAATAATAATAATAATAATAAAATAAATATAATTAATAATTATAATAATAATAATATAATAATTAAGAAATATATATTAATAATAATTTTAATATTATTATATAATAATAATAATAATAATAATATAAAAATAATAATAAAATTTTAATAATAATTATATAAATAATAAATATAATATAATAATAATAGTAAATAATAATAATTAATAATTTATAATAATAAAAATAAAAATGAAAATAAAAAAAAAAAAAATAAAAATAAAAATAAAATAGAAATAAAAATAAAAATAAAAATAAA
>JABUQX010004630.1:25000-27500 GCA_015478945.1 Trachelipus rathkii
CAATAAAACTCAATAAAAGGTACCCAATAAAAAACCAAATATAATAAAAAATAAAAAAAATAATAAAATACTGGTATGTTTCTTTGAGTACATATATACCTACCTAGGGTTTATTATATATTACTAGATATTTATAATATTAATATTAATATATAAATCTATATTATATACTATAACTGACAGACATTTAAATACGAATAATTTAGACTTATTTCACTATAATTTATTTTTATTATAATTTATTTAAATTTGAATAGATAATACCCTTTCAGTTAAGTCGTATCGAACCAGTATGTGAGTAGTTCACTATGATTTTTCCTCCATATTATTCAAATTAAAATATATAATATATATATATATATCCCTATATAATATAATATTATATCATATAAATAATATATATATTAATATTAATATATATTACATTATTAATATATATATATATTAATTATTTAATTAATAATATATAATATATAGTATATATATTGATACCTAACTATAGCCAAAGACCATTCAGCACTTAACTTATAAATGAGTATTATATAAATGTTCTACTATCTAGCCTAGGACGAAACGAAGTAAAGTGTAAAACATAAACTAAAAAAAAAATTTTCAAAAAGGAGACATCTAAATCAGTTATATTATAAAATATCTTATATAAATAGAATCTTTGTATGATATAAATATTGCATAATAAAATAATTATAAGGTTGATGAGTGATCACAGTATACATAATATAAATAAATAAATTAAGTAAATTAAATAAAAACAATATTGAGAATAACACTAAATCAAGGTCAACTGAGTAATTATATGTTATTGTAGTAGTTTTCTCAGGAATATAATACTTTTCAACTGACAGCTTGATAAATATAGTTTAAATAGGTATACTATTAATGAATATATTATGATGATTTTATAAATTTAGTATTATATTAGTTTTTCTTTTTGTTTTTATTTTTTTTTTAATAAGAGCTTCAATATTAACAGTTACAATAAATAATAAAATATAATAAAAAAAAATTGCCTGCATTGATATTAATTGAATGTAGTAAGTTCATGTAACTTTCTTATCAGTTATTTTGTTTTAAATTTAAATTTCATAGTAATGTTCTACCTGATGGATGTAGTAGGTTATAAAGAATATTTTTATAAAAATAATAATAGTTAATATGTATAATTTAATTATTTTAATCTACACATACGGATATGTAAATTTTGTGGTGGTGAGACATTCTCACAATAGGAGATATTCAGAGTTCCTGAGAGAGTATCCAGAGTCAGACCTAAAAAGCTGAGGAATTAACAAATATATTGAAATTCACTGTCAATAATTTCTCTTGGGTTTAAATTTAATTCGAGATTATCTTTTGGCTGTATATATTAATATAAGATAAGTACCCTGCTTATTATAATAACTTATTAAAATATTTTTTTATAAATTATGAATTAATTAAAAATAAATATAATCATAAATAGCTTATTCATCCCCTCCATATATAAATTAAATAAATATATTATTAATATATATATATTATGATATATCATATATATTAATATAGTATATATAATAATATATATAATATAATATATATTAATATATATATATTATTATATTATAATATATATATATATAGTATATATTAATATATATTATAATATATATATATAATATATATAATATATATATATATAATATATTTGTAATATATATTATAAAATTATGAATAATATATATATATATCTAGTAGGTAAGCTAAAATGATATTTGAGATCTATATACAAAGCCATTATTCGAAATTATGTGATATTTACTCCTTATTATTTAATACAGTTAAATTTTATTATTAAATAATAAAATTATTTTACTTGACTATTGCTAATATACTGTTTATCTAAATATTATATAAATTTATATAACCTAAATTTATTAAATTCATTATTAATAATACTAACATTTTTTGCAAATTTTTTATTAGTATTATTGATAAATTAATTATTACAAAATTTCAATCTACTTATAATATCCTATATGAGTCTAGTAGAATGACAAGTTTTAATATATATTAATATTATAAAAAAGCAATTTTAGTTTATATGTAAAAACTTCTAGTGCAATACCATGTCTGTGGCATAAGATCTACATTTAGTTCGTGGAAATTATCGTGAGATTTTGTATTATATAGGTCAAATTTCGAAATACGTCTTTTAATATGTATAATTCTAATATCATATAAGTGATGAGAGATTCTCACGTGAAGAGAGGACTCAATCCTAATAGATACTTAATAATAGTAATAAATAATATAGAAATAAAAATAATACTATATAAATAATTAATTAAATATTAGAATTTAAATAATAAATATAAAGACTTTTTTAAGGTAATAATTTAAATAATTATAGATAAATAAAATATTTATCAAAATTCATTATATATATAGTATGCATAGTATTTATTAAAAGATTTTTTAAACCATTTAAAAAAAATTATAATAT
>JABUQX010004630.1:32500-35785 GCA_015478945.1 Trachelipus rathkii
TGCTATACTATTATAGTGCATATCACAATCGGCCGTGAAGTGGAGTGTCTACTCTACGACTAGCTCGAATGCTGTCTTAAGTTATGTGTTCTACTGGCAATATACAAGTAACGGCCAGCATCTCCTACGTATTAGCCTACTTTATAGAATAATTTTAAATAAAATTCAATCATGTACATTATTCCATTTCTATACTTTTCATTAGCAATTCATCAGCGGAAAACATTATTTTTCAAAGAAGAAGTTGATATTAATAATTAAACTTTATTATATTTATATTTATATAATATAATCTTAATATAAAACATATATAATAATTTAGAGGGAGTGTGATGTAAAATATCACATAAATCAAAAATATCATCCACCATGAATAAAAAGAATAAGAGATAATTCACTTCGTTGGTTGTGATTGATAATTTCATCACGTCCTCTATGCTCTCAATATATTTGCGGCGCTTTGAGTCTCGACATGCACACGTATCTTCGTGTGTTGAGTTACCAACGAGAAAGGTTGGTTTGCTGTTCAGTGATTGCTATATGACTTCTTTCTCTTCTCTCGGACTACTCCGATTCAGTCATTGCTTAAGTGTTCTCAAACAGTTTCTTTCGTGTTCTTGACACTAGAGTTTTCCTTTATGTCCTTGACTCAGTTTCCTCTCCATGATCTAATCAGATTCTCTTTTTTGATGTTCATTAAATCGCTTTTATTTTTTGTTCTCGCTCAACCAGTGTCTTTACTTGCTCTCATTTTGCTTATGCTCTCAATCATTTTCTTTCGTGATCTCACCTGTTTGTTGGTTTTAAATGTTCTTCCGTTCGAGTTACTCCTCTTTTTAGTTCCTTCAACAAACTCGCGAGGTGAGGGAGATCATTTGTAATCTTTTCTTCTAATTACATTCATATGCTAACTATTTCTTTAAAGGTTCTTCGACATTAATAGAGAGTGACAAATATTCAAAAAAAGTATTATTAAGTAAGAATTTAAAAAATTCTCGGACATTCATCGTTCAGATAACTAATATAAATACGAATATTTTATTTAATTTACACCAAATACTTTTTTTTTATAAATATTACATATGTGCTCTCAAACAGAAGAGCGTGATCTGCCTTAGTATGGATGTAGTAGATAAGTATTTGTGTGTGTTCTATGTTCATTAGAAAGAGCTTGTTAGAGAATCTCTCCTTCCTTACAATAGAGCAGTATGCCGTGTTGATAACGAAGCTTTCGTTATGTTTATTAAAAGAAGCTCATTATGACCAATCAGCCTGTATCTGACCTAATTCAAAAGGTAACAACATTATATATATAAGTAGTAGGATAAATGTAATTTATTAATTTATTTTTTAAAAAATAAATATATTTATCTATAGTTATAATATGTAGGTATATACAGTTATTTCCTCATACTCACTTATAGCTATCATATATACTCGTATAATATATTATATATCTATATGGATCGGCCGAAAGCCTGAAGGAATACTATATATATATATATATATACTATACATGAATTCTCACGGTTATAGCCACTGGAGTTTGATGGGGTGGTAAAAAGGAGACAAATTAGAAAGATAGAAAACTTTCAATGATTCTAGTAAATTTGTATTTCTTAAACTAGTAGTATGGAAACTTAGTATTCCAAATTATCTGTCACTAATAGTAGTATGAATATGATCAAAATATTTCATTCATGAAGATGTAATATTATTTAACGAATATGACTATCTTAAAAACATGTGAAAGTGGTCGTGTGTGAAGAATAAAAATGTCAAGACAAGCCCTTCCGAGCCAGAGTGTTTAAAAGTTGGTGAAATTATTATAGTCTAGAGTATCCTTTATATCTCTTTTTCTTCATCTGTCACTCAGACATATAGAAAATCGGTTATATGGAACAAAAGCATGATTATATTACGAAAGCAAGATATATCATTGTTGATAATTTTTATATGTGAAATTCCCTGATGTATGATATTTTGTAATTAACAAATAGGAAAAGTGAGAGGAGTGAGATTATTGAATACAATTACATGAATACATGCACAACATTATAGTAGAGAGTTCTCCTAGTTTATAATGGCTTCGGAACTTTTGAGCGAATTGTAAAGTATTGGTATGTTATGAGACTTCTATGCAATATGTAAAGAGAGTATATAATCTAACTAGAACGCATTGTGTACAAGCAATATAAATATTAAGAAAAACTCAGAGTTTACATGAAATTTATTTATATAATTTATTTATTAAATAATGAGGAGGGTATAAGCTATCTTTTTAATAATCAGAATATATAAAGTTTCATTCTTTTACACTTTTATTAATTAAAATAGAATAAATTATGTTCCGATTATACCTTTATGACATAATTACGATATGGATATATAATAATAATACTCAGTCACGTACTAATATAATTGATAAAGATTAACTACCATGAAAACACATTTATATATATATAAGTATATATATATACTAAAAAATTGAAAGTTAAAAGAATATTATATTAATAATTATTTTATTGCATAAAATGAGACAAAATAAACAAAAAAGGTACAGATAAAATATATATGAGAATATATATTTTTTGACTTATGTTATTTATTGAACTAGTATGCTTATTAAGTAGATTATATACCTAAAAACCTATTATTATTTTTCAATATACGATTACACTATATATTATATATTATATAATATTTATTAGTAGTTGAAGTACCCATATTATGTTTTATGACATCTAGTAGCAAGATACTACTCAGAAAATTATAAATGAGTCTTTAGTATTAGTGGTGTTTCTGTTGATCATAATGATATACATTTATATTTATTATGATACAAATAATATAGGATTTAATAATATATATATTATAATTATATATATATATATAATTAAAGTAAATATTATTATAGTTATTTTATAGCTACTTTATACTATAATAGAGTAATATACTTATGGTTTCTAAAATAATACGATTATGTCATTCATAAAATATTATAAAGTTAATAATTTCTTTTTATTTCTATTTATAAAAGAATTCATAGCCGTTATATACACTGGGCTAGCCATATCAATGGAGGTAACTTTCTAGGTAATGTTCTCTAGGGTCCGAACTAGGATTCGAACCCGCGCCGTTGGAATGCGACTCCCGTCGCTCTACCGTTTGTGCCACGGTAGCCACAATATCATATATATATATATATATATATACATCAAGATAGTAGGCTTAGTTATTTTAAAATGAATGCTATTTCCCTTTATTCACAAAAATATACGAAAT